>JAQFXL010000158.1:0-29655 GCA_034693445.1 Edwardzetes edwardsi | reverse complement strand
CTCGTAATGTATCGAACGCCCAAACAAAACGAAATCCAAGCATTCGATACATTACGAGAGCCGACAGTGAATGCGAAGTGAAATACATATTGAGATTCGTGATGAGGTTTTTGAGATCTCATACGTCACGAGATTTATATAATGAGATTTACTCTCAATTAATCGATTTTACTGTAATAGTAAGGTGATTAATTGACATGGAACAGGAAAATAATTAAATCTGTTCAAGTAACATTTATAACATTTATTAAGTTGATATAGAATTTAATCGAGAATAATTGAAAAAAATTTACGAATCTAAATACATAATCAATAGTTACTTGATGGACTTTTGCGTTTTCTTGGGCGTGACACATTTATTTTCACATCACCTTTATTATCTTCTTGACCTTTCAATAAAAGCATTTAAAATGATCAGGCTCAATATGAATTATGTTTTTCTATTAAAAAGAGATTAAACCCGACTATAATTAAGACAAAATGATTTAATTACTAATCACTTTATAATAAGTTAACAAGAGTTGAAAGATAAGATTAAATGCAATGAAATAATTGTTATGTTTCTTCCTCTTCCTCACTTGATTCTGATTGCAATCCCTCCTCCCTTTCCAATGTCCTGAGAATCCAGTCGAGGAAAAACGATACTTTTGTATAGACTCCGGGCATTTCATCTTACAGTCACAGAAATTCAATTAAAAGGTCAGAGTTGAGCGCTGAGTCAATTAATGAGTACATACCGGCACAGGTAGACCCGTAAGACACAATTCCCACTAAATAAGCTACATCTGAGTGATATTCTACTGCCGGGGCTCCAGAATCTCCCTGAACATCATTTTAGTAGAAATGTTAGTGAACAAACTGAATTTGTAAATTGATCATGTTGGCATTTACCTGACAGGCATCCTGACCTTTATTCCAAGTACATAATTGTGAGAAATAAATTTTATTTCCCTTTGTTTTATATTTTTTGGCGCATTCTGTCAGCTTTATAGTGTTCAAGATCACTTCTTGGAGAGTTGTTGGTAGATCCTTGTTCTCATAGCTGATCTGTCCCCACCCGACCACTAATAAATGGTCAGTTTTGATGTCTTCATAGGATTTCTTTGGAATACACACCGGTTTAACCAATTTTCCCATTTTAATCGGTCGGTTGACGTGAATCATAGCGATGTCTGAGTTAAACATATTGTCCAAATGAAATCGTTCGTGAATAATGACCTTGTCCACTTTATAGGTTGTGCCTATAGTACAGGGTTTTTGTTGAAAACTGAGTCATGAAATTATGGTAAGAGTCGTATCGTTTGCTAACAATTTTTGAAATGAAGAAAACAAACCTCTATTCCTGTCTATAGTTCCCACTCTTATTGCATACAATTTTGGATTGATGTCACTGAACAAAATAGGCAAGGTTAATTCATTTGACCCTTTCCCTCATTATTGATAAGTAGCATAAATATTTCTATACTTCATAAAACAATGTCCGGCCGTCAATACCCAGTTCTTGTTGATGATAGAGCCTCCACACCAGGCATCCCCTCCCTTGAGGATAGCCGCCATCCATGGATAAGCGCCCTGTTGAGCGTCCTTTCCGTTAACGATTCGTGCAACTCCGACATCTGATTGACCGCAACCTTTCTGTGATATAAGGCTCATTGCGGGACTAGTCACCCGACTCTTTACTGAAGGCAAGGGTCCTTTACCAGGTTTGGTAGGGTTGACCACAATCTCCGCGTTAAAGTTCAAAAGTTTTGTTTTTTCATCGTCTTTACGCCACGGCTTGGGTTTACTTATCCCAAAACCGGCAAAATTCGCAATATTGTGACCGTGAATGAATGCTTCCAAGGGCAGTTCAGATGAATTTTCCTGCAAATATGGTAACCACTTTTCGAACCATATATCGGTAATCTTGTTAATTGTCTTATTCCTGATATTATGTTTCGTTTGATGGCTGTCATCGGTTTTGTTCTCCGATTTTGAGTCAGTTCTACCATAAAGTGTGCCTTAAATCCAATGGTTTTACAGTTGAAAAGTAAAATTCACAGCAAATTGATTTTGAATTGACATAAATACTTACATAAATAAAATAGCAAGATCAAATGTATTTTTACTGAACTTATCCGCAATGGTTTTAACCTCATTTTAATATATTTCTCACTTTGTATTCCATATTGTATTTCATAATCAAAATAAATGTCTTTAATTAAATCTGAAGTCAATTAAATAATTTTGAGATTAAATAAATGATTATATTATAGATTATTGATTTAATGTGTGCAAGGTGATTGTCAAATGCAATGAAATGTTCATTTATTCAATCAAGTGATTGATACTAGACTTTAACATTCTTATCAAACGTTTGAACTCCATGATTATCATGTGATCTTGGTCCAAATACTAACAGTTCATATGATGAGCAATAAGATGAGCTTAATAAAAATTAATACCTTGATACGCTGTTCATTGGTATTGAATTGATGTTGATAGTTTTATTTATTCTTAACATGGTACAGAATAGATGATTTGGAGTAATAAGCAAGCTTAATTTTTAAAATCGTATAAAAATATGAAAGCAATTATAATGATAGGTGAAGACTGACCAAGTTTCAATTGAATAATATTAGAATTTAATGGAAATAATCACTAGAATTATCACATTTTTGTTTCGGATTATAAAAATTGATTAAAAATTACATGAATTCAATGATTGAGTGGTTTTTTGATTAAAATTAGAGTTAATTTCTGTTTAAAAAAAGTGTGAATTTGTGCTGAAAATGAAAATAAATGTAAAGTTTTATGCATTGATTGGTTGAGAAGCGTTTGGCTCTTCATTTATCACTGGTTTTGATCCATAGACTGAAACAATTTAAAGAATTGAAGATCAGTTCAAAAATACCATCAATTGATTGAAAAATAGATGAAATTAAACAAAATTTTGGGCAAACCTTTCTCTTTGAGACCTTTCCCGAAATTAACCAAAACTAAAGCCATGACAACAACGGTAACGATGCGAACAATCAGAGCGATAACACCCGTTATGAAGGCCGATACCTCTAACACCTCGTCGTCCGGTCCTAACGAGTACTGCAATCAATAGACAAAAGCCAGCGATTAATGCAAACAATAGTTAATTGAAATTCGAGATTAAGTCATATCAGTCTGAAGAAAAGGTATGAAAATGAGTGAACAGAAAACAAACTTTACTCGAACTAAATTCCAGATAATAATCGATGGCTCGATAACACTGGTTATGAAGAATACATAAATCAATGGCTTGTTTTCGAATCTCATCTGAAATAAGAAACAGAAATGAAATCAAAACATTTGAAACATAATATGAATGCAAATAAAGTCTAGACTTTTGAGTGAAAAAATTCTTTTGATTTGAGAATAAATACAAATAATTAGTGAAAATACCGCTAAAAATCCGATTAGAATCCAGGAAAAAGTGACAACTGAGCCAATGCTGATCACAATCCTATCGGTGGACGACCACAAGTGAAAGCCTTTCCTCAGCCACAGAATAAGGGAAGAGCCGGCTAACTGTGCATCAAATTTTATAAGGCTTTCCGCTGCGAACATAATTTCGCACATCTTTTGGATTCTAATGTTTGCGCCGACCGTCCGATAGATTAGACTCTTTGACTTAAAATATCTTCGACTAAAATAGAGGCCTCCAATTATGAGGACCGGACCGAACAGACATGTTATCACTAAACGGATCTATCAATTTATAAATGGATATAAAGGGACCGATACTTAGGATGATATTCTGAGCTATAATTACTGTTTTAACTGTCGAACGGTTGGAATTCACCGAATAATTGATTATAACATAAATAAAGACAATAAAAATTGTGGCCACAAATGCCAGTAATTCAAAGGCTCGCTCACGGAATACCCCCTGAAATAGAGACAGTCCTTGCAATTAATTATTCAATAAATTAATGATGAATATGAGAGTGGAATGGAGTGGTATAAAAGTGAGGAAAGTGTGAAATTAGGTCAGAATCCAATGTTAAGGTTTCAAATTAGATGATTAAAATGTGTCTCAAATTTCATACTTTTAATGACTAATAAATAAATATTTATTTTAAATTCAAAACAAAGATAAGAATTTAGTCTTCACTCTATGGGTGGGGCGGGTCTCACATATGACATGTTTGACAGACACTTACCCCTGTGTTAATTTGGGGACACATCTCTTAACCTGAAGTGGTTTAAACAGCAGAAAACTTCTATTTTAAAAGGGAAGGGTAGGAAAGGCTAAAAAATTGAGGTTTGATAGATGAGAATACCTGCAAGACGTAGACAAAGCAGAAGATTGTTGTCCAGGACAGTAGAAAAGCAAATGTAAAGTCGGGATTGGATGAGTCCAATGCTATCAACCTCTCGGCTGTCAATCCAAACAACGCCAGAAGACTGAGCACAGATGTCGAGGTATACAACCATTCCAGTCGTGACAATGAAGATAATGAACGAGTCTTAGAAGCAATAGTTTGGATCAATTGATTAATCGAAGAAGTGGTGACTTACGGGTCCGATAATCGTCTGTTGTGTCTGTGGATTAGCTCTGAGTCCCAGATCTGCAATTGTGTAAACTGTTTGCGGAGGTTTGTCCTCATCTGAAGAACTGGAGGCCACAGTCGTTGCGGTGGTTATCGAAGAGTTTGTCTCATTTGTGGTCATTATTCGACAATTGAGTGAATAAAAGGTTTGAAAAAATGTCTAAAATTAGTGTAAAATCATTTAAATTTCGGTCGAAATGATAGTAAAGTCTCAGTAAAACTCATTTGTATTAAAGAAAAGTTTGTTTGTTTTGTAGATCTGTTTCTCATTGAAAACAATTTGTTTCAACCATTGGTCGAAATCAGTGGGCGTTCAATACATGTGCTGTTTGTTTAGTTTCTATGACAACCATTCATTCATTGAAAATCCAATTTATTTGGACTATTTTGGCGCTAAGTCTGAAACTTATACACTTTACTGCCGCCATAGTCAACACCCTATATAATCAACTTTCCTTTATAATCAACAACTTCTAGATTCCAAATCCACTTCAATAGCCATTAAAGTTGAAAATAGTCGCTTATAATCAACATTCCTCTATAAACAACAGATTCTTAAGACCAATCGTCTTGATTATAATGGCAGTGGAGTGTATTCGATCAAAAGGATTTATCAGGATCAATTTAATGATTCTGATTGGTCTTGGTGATGGTATGAACGAGTAGTTTATTGAAAAATATTTTTCAAAATCAACATCTTATTTACAAATGAATAGATGTTTAGACAATATGCCTAAAGAATAAGACTTATGTAATGACATTGATTTGAAAAATATTGTCTAACATTTAAAATCTATATAAACACTAATTTCAAACGTACCTAGATGACATTTCAATAAAATTTCTTTAAAAATTCAGCAAAAACTTTGTAACAAAAATATGAAATAAATTAAAATCTCTTTAAACTCTGTAATAGATTTGAGCAAAAAATGGTAATTAAAATAATTTAAAGATTACTTATGAAGACCGGGTTTACTGTTTGGTGTTTGTGAATCTCTCGAAAGTTGACAGCCGTTTGGAGCAGTCGTTGATGAACACTGACGGCAGAAGCTCCTCCTCTCTTAGCATTTCCCGGTTTGGCTTACGTGTGAGAATATCTGAGGGGTAGAATTCTGGCCGGGATTTATAGGTCAGGTTCTCAGGCATCGGAATGCGCGGACAGTTAGAAATAGTCGTCTCTAACAGTTTGATGGGGTCGTGACGGGAGTGCACGAAAGCACATCGTTCTCCAAATGTACAGAAGCCATCAAATTGGAATGTAGTGCAAATCCTAGTCTTGTAGTTACGAGGACGGGCCAATCCTTGGGTGTTGAGCTCATGTGAGCCGTGAGCAAACATACAACGCTCACCATAATCACAATGGCCTATCTCATAGAATTGCCGGCATTTCTCGGTCTTGAATCTGGGATTGTCTTTCAATGTCCTTTTCGTTTTGTAATACACCGGTTCGAGGTCTTCATCAAAGAGCTTGTGCTTCACCAATGAGTCTATTTTGCACTTCAATTCCAGAGGTTTAGCGATCCCATAGTCGGTGAAAGGTTTTACCTTGGCCAAAATCAATTGCTTGACTTGAAGAGTCGACTCGGAGTAAATTACATACATTTTAGCCATAAAATTGGAGGTAAAATAACTGTTAAAATATTAAGACTCTAATAAAAACTTGAAAATATGTGAGAATTTAAAAATCAAAGCATTTTATTCATGAGTTTTACTAAACTGTTTGAGACTCTGCTCTTCAAAAGCTTTTCTTTAAATAAAAATCAAAAATTGATTTTCGCTTTGATTTATAGATTTTAATGAATTTTGATTCAAAGTTTGAGTTCAAATTTAATTACTGGTCGATGAATGTCAAAGATAATTATTGTGAAACACCAGGGTTATCAATATGTGGAGCTATGTGTAGATCTGTATGTTGAAAGTTGAAAATCTAAGCAGGGTCGGTAAAGGTTCAAATGAAAAATTGTGAAAAGTCTAATATTTTTAGAACTTTATGAATAAATCGATGATAAGATAATATTTGTTTAGCCAAGGTTAGATAAATGACACTTTATTATTGAAGATATATGAGATTCCGGATCAATTTTAGCATTAATTTGCGTCAGAATTCAATATTCTGTTTGTGTTTTGAATGTAAAATATACTGAACTCGAAAAACTCATTTCTAATTAACTGACTGATAACTGGGGATTAGAGGGGAAATCCTTTTCAAACAGAGTAATTCTCCTCAATATGAGTATAAATAAAGAGTTTTGTGTAAAAATATATTCATTTTACAGAATATTCTTTATTTGAGTTGAACTCACATTTCAATGAAAAATAGTTTAGTTTTGATTGAATTTCTTTTGTGGTCTTTAGAGTCAGTGGTTTCTCAGCCATTGATTTCTGACTTGTATTCAGACACTAATCAGGAAATTTTTCGTAATGTTAGAGATAAGGATAACACCGAGGAAAATGAAGACATGTTCTTGAAACTGACCAGGACACCTTATAACAAATTTACTAGACCAGGTTACAGTAAACTTAAGAATGAGACATCAACTCTTTATGTGAGAAGGAACATTTATTTTTCTAATGACTCAATGAAATTTAAATAATTCTTCTAATGATTGATCTAGGTGAATGCCAGTTTGGATATGATTTCATTGAATGAATTTGATGAATTTGGTTCTGAGTGTACGATATCATTGAAGATGGACCTGGAGTGGTTCGACAACAGATTAAAATATGATTGCAATCACACCAGGCTCATATCTTTGGACCCCACTTACCATGAACGCATCTGGTATCCGAAACTCAGGGTTCCAAACATCAAAGAGCCAGGATCACTTGAGCTTCATGGTCAGTCTAATGTGATTGCCTTCAGGACCAGACCCGATGGTTATGTCTTTATTCGTTCGAAGTCTGTATTATAAGAAATTTTAAAACATTTATTTCAAAATTATCTTGAATTCAGTTTTCAACTGAACCTCTTCTGTCAATTGAATTTCAAGACCTACCCTTTCGATGTGCAGACCTGTTTCATTAAATTAGAGAGTCGGGGTCTCACAGAAGATGAAATGCTCTTGGTCTGGCAAAACGACAACCCCTTCCAGAACAGCGACAGATTTCAATTGTCCGGATTTAGTCTCTTGGAATACGAATTGTTCAACGATTCAATTCATGTGGATCTCATTGAAGGAGAGAAAGTTAGCAGGATCAAAGTCGCTCTCCATTTGAAGCGAAATTGGTATCATTTTCTGCTGGATGTCTATCTGCCATCAGGACTTTTTGTGACCATGTCGTGGCTATCCTTCTGGCTAGAAATTTCTGCAGCGCCAGCCAGAGTGACTCTAGGTAAATTTTGTTCATGTAAATTTTCAGTATTTCCCAACATAATTTTTGAACTGGGTTATTCAATTTTGAAATTTAAGTTAATATTTATTCTTTTAATGGTATTTTAGGAATGACCACAATGTTGACTTTGGTCACCAGTTCGATATTTTCGAGGGAACGGCTGCCAAAAGTGTCTTACGTTCACGCAATGGACTTATGGATTGCATTCTGTATTTGTTTTGTATTCCTGTCTCTCATTGAATATACTTTTGTTAGTTATTTGTATCAAACGGACAAAAGTAAACGCGAGCGACAAAAGGCACTGCAAAAGAACTTATCCGCACTTTCGTTGGCATCGATGGCCACACATAATATCTCTCAATATTTGGATGTACTGGTAATTAATTTTAATGTTCAAAATTATAATGGTTATACTAATAGAACCTTGATGATGACCAGAAAGTACAAAAAAACAAGACATGCCTAACAATACCCGATATGGCGGCGAATTTGAGAAGACTGAGCAATGAAAGTAATTGCAATTCTGAGGCCTCTGAAATGGTTGCCTCCAAACAGTATTCTGAACGAAAAAGGTCATTCTTTGGCAGAATGTTCCAGATCAATTGCTCCAACCAAGAATTGGCACAGAATATAGACAGAAAATGTCGTTTTATTTTTCCTTTTTGTTTCGCGTTATTTAATATTATTTATTGGACTTCATTTGATGTCTAAAGTTATATAAGATAACCTTGATCATTGCCTTGAAATTAGATATATTTTCAAAAATTTCATCATCAAAAGAATGATCAAGGTGCAATAGATAATGAATCAATTTTTCTTTCTATTTTAGATAGAGTCAAATTTATTTTATTAATTAGAAGTGTCCAGTACAATTAAAACAGCCTATTTCTAATTTAACCTTTTAACTTATAAATAATATTCTTGGAAAAAATGTTAAAATATTGTTTATAATATTTGTCAATTGATTTATTGAATAAAATGACTGTAAAATTGACTCATTTATTGTATTTGTAATACCCTTCTAACAAAACTAACATGATCATTTTACCAGGTAAAATCCAAGCTTTTATTAAATTAATAATTGTTGTGAAATGTTATAGAATTAATGAGAAGACGTGACCATGCATATTTTCAATTCAATCAAATACTTAGTCTATGATGACCAAGCTAAACAGTCAGTCAATTGTTACTTTTACCCACACCTTGACATCACTGATAATCGATTGAAATAAACTTTGTATGACTTCAGCGAAAAAATTGCTGAATAATAGAATCAAATAACAAATAAAAATATAATTTCACTTATTTTCCACTGAAATCTGAACTCAAATCTGTAGTTATGCTTTCACTTATATTAAATTGAACTGAACAAGTTTATTTCATCAACAATTTATTATCTGTGTTAATGTTTGAAATCTGTTGAGAAGTTCAAAACATGTCTACATTAAAGATATCAAAAGAAAAACTGAACAAATCATTTGAGTCAACCAGTAATTAATTTAGTTAATAAGATTGAATTATCCATGATTATTTTTCATTTTATAAAGTAAAAGCATTCAAACAGCAACGACTGCCAGCCTGGAAGCCGGTGCTCACAAGTGGAACAGTATTGCCAACATTTGTCCTGATAGGGTTGACCCTAATTGCCATCGGAATCGGTCTTTTATTCCTATCGGCCGGAGTGCAAGAGTTTGAATTGGATTACACCAACTGTTGGCCTCTATTTGGACTTAAGTCTTGTGCTCAAACCCTTGATGACGAGCCAAATAATGCTGGGTGCAAATGTTGGTTCAAATTCGAATTAAATGAAGACTTCTATTCATCTGTTTATGTCTATTATGGACTTAAAAATTATTACCAAAACCATAGACTGTATGAGGACTCCATCGATGACAACCAACTTATGGGTAAAATACAGGCCTCGAGTGACTGCGACCCCTTCCGATACAAGAGAGTGAGCACAGGTCAACTGTTACCTATCATTCCGTGCGGTACGATTGCCAACAGTCTGTTCAACGACTCGTTCCGTATTTGGCGCCACGAAATCGACACAAATCTGGCAGAAGAGGTGCCGTTACTCTTCACTGGGATCAGTTGGCCATCAGATCAATCATATTGGTATAATAATCCTAAGGGTAATTATATAACATAGAGTGAAGAAATATTCAGGATAACCCCATAGTTTTGTAAAGGTGTACCATTAGAGGTGGCGTACGCCAACTTCACAAACCCGCCCTTTTGGCGCAAATATATCTGGCAATTAGACCCCAAGAATCCAAACAATAATGGGCTAAAGAACGAGGCATTGATGGTATGGTTAAGAACTGCAGCCTTTCCTCAATTTCGTAAAATTTATGCCAGAGTTAATCATCTGATCGGAAGTGTATACGAAAAGTCATTACCGAATGGACATTACTTCTTGGAAATAGATTATAGTAAGCAATGTCATCTTGTTGATGAAGTGTTGACTGTTCCTTAATCTACCACTAGATTATCCAGTGATCAGTTTCGATGGCAGTAAAAGTATGATAATAGGTAACACCTCTTGGATTGGCGGCAAAAATATATTCTTAGGCATCGCATACATAGTGTGCGGAACTCTTATATTGATTTTGACAGCAATTCTGCTCTTTATTCATAAGAGATATGGAATGAGGTATAGGTTTCTCTCATTTACTCTAAAATTGATTTACTTTTCTATTGATAGCAATATCGAAAGGATAGCCATAACAGAGAAGACCCCTTATTTCAGTCATTGTAAGAAAAGAAGAATAAAATTCAAGTTTTTCCACAAAGTTGACAAGATCACTTCGGATCTCAGTAACCAATTTTGAACTAGCTCATACATATTTTCAGCGTTCACTTGTTAGTACCTGTGATAATTTTAGCCTCTTAGTCATCATGGTATTTTATCTAATGTGATTTTATTAAAGTTAAGTCGATTCAATTTCTATCTATTTATACAGCACTAAAAATAATTTATCCTGATACTAGTATTCAGGACATAATCGCATGAAAATTCCGCGATTTAAGCCAAGTAACCTAGCTCATCATTGTCTATGATATTACTTTCTGTATATCAAGCACAATCTATACTTCATTTGCAATCATCTCTTGTCCACATATTTTATTGTTAATATTGTTTATAATGTTATTTCAGTAAAAATAAACTTGATAATCATTGTTGCCATCGTATGCTTTAAACAATTAAATATGTGCAAGGTCAATAAGGATTTATCACAACGGCTTTGTTTGATATCTCGCGCAAAACAGTTTCAAATTGTTTTTAATTCGGTTTTATTGGACTCATTATCGAGTGATTGCTTCACATTTGGACTTAACTTTGAAATAATTTTGAGAATCAGATGATGTCTTTGAATCACTTTTTGATTTTTATAATCCCTTTGATATTCGGTTTGAATGAATGTCAGGACTTCTGTCAATTAGTCAGACCTAAAAACCAATACGAAGGACTGGGAATATACCGTCGATTCCAGAAAGGAGGGGATGGCCACTACGTTATGTTCAACAGAGCCGGTAGTCAGTGGAAGTTCACTATTGAAAGGGGCAAAAGCAGTGCCTACGCCAATTGGAGAATTCAATTGACCAATTCATCCGTGGAAAAGGTCAACGATGAGAAATTAATCACTAGATTCGGGATTCGTTTCATCGGTGAAAAAGAAGACCTATTTCTTAATTGCAGATTAGAACAGAGGGTAATACTATTGTCAGCTCTGAAGGGCACTGAATAAGTAATAGCTTTTGCATAGAAATCAAATACTAGTCAGAGTGTGTCTTTGTGTGAAGTCTGGTACACATCATCAAAAGTCTCAATGCCATTGGAAGTCGGAACGGTATTTACTCTCAATTTTGTCGTATTGAAGCCCTGGTCCAGAGATGATTCAAATGAAGGAAAGAGAAACTATCTTCTTGTGATCAACAAAGACAACCGGACTGACTATTGGGTCTACAACCCTAAAGAAACCGATCTAATCAACTGTTATACCACAAAGGATCCGGCCATCAAAAAAATGTGTACAAAACCTAAATTCATTGATCAAATGGATGGCAACCTCTTCAAAAAAATCGATGGAGTCGTCGATTTCAACTTCGGTAGGACTTTAAGTGGACACTTATTGTTCTTCAACATCGATGGACGGCCTAAATATTGCTTCACCGATGAATATACGCATATCTCTAAACAAGTGAGACATTGGTCTATAAAATGAGTATTAATTTGATTCTGAAATTGTTTTTTAGTGCAAATCACCGAATAATATGAAATCTCTATTAAAAGACTGCTTTCCAACTGGAACTCCGATCCCAGAAAAGTCACTGACCATCCTTTTTATTGTCATAATTGCTGCATTGATCATCGCAATCATTGCTGTCATCGTTTGCCGCTCCGGTCAAGTGTCTGAAAAAGTAAAACTCACAAAAGGTACAGAAAAGACAAAGAAGTCTTTGAGGTATTCTTCAGAAGAAGGCGAAAAGTCTGGTATTCATCTATTTGTCTTCAATGATAAAAAGATAATTCAATTCTTCCTTTTGTTTCCAGAAAAGGGTCGCTCCCCTTCCACTTCAATGAAGACAAATGGCTTAAATCCTGCAAATAGTAGGGCTCTGGTTATGAATTCTTAACATTAACGATAATTTTGATATACAGGTCCTTCTTCGGGTCGGCACCATCATAAGCTAAGACTGGACCCATCCAGTCGGACTCCCAATTAAAAAAGCAAAGCTTATCCATAACTTTGAAATTTAAAATTTTATCAGAAAACTATCGATTCTTTTGATTTCTATTAATTAAAAAATAATTTAAATTTTTATCAAAAGATTCGTTTATTTTATATTCATTAAAATGGTTTCTATTTTGATTTTTTTTTTTTTTGATTAAATGATCAGAAAAGAGAAGATCATGAAGTCATCTAAGAGAATGTGCTTTTGATAAACCTGGTCATCCATCGCTAGGAATAGCCTGAAACGATGTTTGTTTGTGTTTCATCTTTGAAATATATCTCGAAGTTATTGAGTTTTACTTTTGTCACAAAATCAACTCAATTATTGAATTTGTGTAGAAATTCAATTACGAAATAAACTGTTTATTAGTTCAGTTGTTCATTCATTTTCTAATCTAATTGATTGTCCGCATTCAAGGATCTATACTTAAATAACCAAGATGACAATATCAGATCCTATTTAGTGTCTATCATTAAATCTGATAGAAGTAAAACATAAATTTATGCTCAATTTTCATTTTTAAATGCCATTAATTATGAAATTTTCAATTATCTAGTGATGGAAAAAAACTTTCTTTACCATCTTGATTATTCCTTGCAGAGTGAGACTAATTATCTGGAAGCAATTAGCTATCAAAAGTGGATATAAGTTGATTTTTCAATCGTTAGTTTTCATTTGATCTAGATAATTTAAAATAATATCAATGCGTGGAATACTTTGAAAATGAATGAGACAGGTTATTTTTCAGTGTTTAAAAACTCGCTGAAAGTTATTTACAATAAAACTGACTTATTATCCATCGATCGGATTAAATGTGAGCTCAAACTGTTTGAGGGAAACCTCACTATCACTGACTTGTTTGCAGTCATTTTTTGGATGGTTGTGCTAATCGAGAGCCGAACTGTTTGTCGGAATCTGATCATGGTATTATATTGAAATATAAAATGAAACTATAACTCGAATTCAATTTTTTCGCACAGCCATTATGTATGGGCGTCGGATGCGATCCAAAGAGAATGGAGAAGATTTGCGAATGTTTTTGGAAGGCCCTCTTTCATACTGTGGTCACTGGTCTGTCGGCCTATGTGTTATTCAAACCCGGTTGTGAAATGTGCTTCAATAATGTTAGCCGTGGTTTCACAAGTATGCATTAAAATTGAACCCTTGATAGCAATTCTAAATGAAATGACCACTTCTTTAATTCTCAGACTATTCCCCGAAAACGACGATTACTTTTGACAGCAAATTATTGATTTATTTATTGTTTTCTTACTATTCGTTTGGATTGTATTCAATAGTGTTTATTGATATTCGCAAAAAGGACACTGGACTATTGATTTTTCACCACTGTGTTTCGCTGTTCATGTTCTGGCTAGCATTTTATTCAAGGTAAATTAAGATTTTATTATCGATGATATAGCAAATTTAGTTTGAACTGAACCAGATTTCATGGTCCGGCGGCGCTGATGTCTTTTCTCCATGACATTAATGATATAGCCTTGGAAATGGGGAAGTTTTCCTTTCACTTTCGCTATCAGAATGAAAAAATAAACCCGATTATTGCCAAGCTAACTCATTTTTGGGGCCGACTTCTGCCTATCAGTTGGTTTATTTCTCGCATTTATTACTTTCCCCTCAAATGTTTGTATGGATCGACAATCGTTGATATGAACTTGGCCGTTTGGCTCCTGAGTGTGGGTGTTTGGATTGTGTTATTCATGGATGTGTTCTGGTTCATTGTAAGTTACATATCAAATAACCTTGATCTATTTCAAACTAATCATTTTAATTCCAGTGGATTGTGTCAAACCATTTGGCGCTTATGACTGGAAGAGTCACCGAATTAAGTGATATTAGTTCAATAGAAAGCAGAAAGGACAAATAGACGAATATTCCATCTTTTAATTCATTTATAAACAACAAATGATTGATTATTACAATACAACAAATAATAACAAGCAAAAGGTCTCTGCCTTATGTAGGATTACAAACTGATTTATTTTAACTTGTATCAACATGTAAATCATCAAGGCTTTTAAATTAAGCGTTACTCAATTACTAAGTATAATCAAAGGAAATACCTTTTTGGAATCCACTCATAAATATTTTGAAAGATTAAAAATTTGAGCAATAGTCTTGGTCGAATGTTTTAAATATGCTGAACATAATTATTTCCATTTTGGTTGTCAGCGCTCTCACTGTTCTTATTTCGCAAACTTTCCTGATATGAGGGAGGACAGGGAGGCAGCTCTTCATAAGGAGGAAGTGGTCGCACATCCATACCCGAGGTATTAGTATCGTGTGAATAATAGGGCGGTAATTGTCGGCCTTCGAACTCAATAGTCTGCAACTCTATGACCGGATTATTGTTTTGATTATAGAACTGATAGGAATTGAATCGAAGTCCATAAGTGCGGCCGTATTCCCTCATAAACGCCGACTGCGGCCGAAGAACCTGTTCTATAATCCGTTCCCTTATATGTCGCGCGAATGAAAACGATATCATTGTTACGAAAATATACAGAATTGTGAGGAACCAGAAAATGGGGGCCACTATCGAAGAATAGATCTCTGTTACCACCGATAGTGACATAAATATGGAGAACAGAACAATACAGCAGTAGTTCTCTTTGAAGGCACCAATTATTCCAACCAAAGAGAACAGAATCGATAGGATTGACTCAACCAAAAGTGTTCGATAGATTGTGCCCTAAGATAAAGAATTAGATTCAATGATCGCTAGTTTGAAATGTAAAAAATAAAACTCTAGTCCACTTCTTTGATATGTTCAAATTGAATTGCAGACCTGATTGTACTGGTACAAATTGGCGATGGCATCACTGAAGAGTATCAGCATTAGATGGAAATAAATGAGAACAAAACAAATGGCAAACAAAAGCCATTTAAGACAAACAAAACTACAGCTCTTCTCTATTCCTGACATGTTTTCACTCAACTATTGAATCGTTTGATAAAAAGACTAAAACATTGATTCTATTCATCCAAATGAGTGAAATGTATCACAAATTTTCGTGAGATTCTTGCAATAAAAGTCGGATTTTTATTATTATTAATAATTTTTTGCTTAACTTATCGCAAGTTTTTATTAATTTATTGACAAAACGATTGATAAGAACTGTAATAATAATAATAATAATAATTAAAAATATATGAATTGAATAACAGCTGAAAAACTTCCATAAAATTAGAGAAAATTCCGAATCGTTTTTATAATAAAATATTTTTAAACAAAAAGGAGAAAAACTTTTTTATTAATCAAATAAACTATTAATAGATTGAAATGAAACTCATTTTCATTAATGAATTATCTTTTGATAAATGATTACACAATAAATTTAATGCCAATTAAAGAACTCCTTATTTGTCCTCCACTTTATTGGCGTCTAATTTACGCGATAGGAGTTCCCTCCACTGCTCTTCGGGCAGTTCTTGAGCCCAGACAGGAATGTTGTCTTCTGGTAACGTAAAGCCTGTCATTAGAGTCTTGATTACATCGATTCGATCTGTTTATCGGACACAGAATCGTATAAAAATCTAAAGACAAAACCAACTCAAAAGTCAATCATACCATCGGTGAGAGCTATGGTTGGCCTCTGGATCGATGACTCTGTTGTTGGACGGGTGGCTGAATCAGTTGTTTGACTACTGTCTGCGGCATCAGATCTATTAGTGGTAGAGTCGTCAGCGCTATCGCTTTGATTGGAGGCGTTCTCCTCAAGAGTCTGTTCGTATTGTTCCCAATCAACCCAATCCACGGTATAGTTGTGGGGGTAATAAACGGTCTGTTGACCACCGTTTTCGGCTCCTTCTTGAGTGGCCAACAATTGATAGTCTCTATTGTTTTCGTCATCACTGGAAATGTCTTCGAAATCACTGTCGCTATCGTTGATGTCCATAATGTGATTGATGGGCACTTCCGAAGCGGACACTTCACTGTTCTCAAGGTCTTCTTGTGGTGTATCGTTGGAATGCATTAAAACTGAAGATCTGATCCAAAGATTAACTTAAACTCAAATCATTTGATTATTGTATTTAAAAACAGATTTCTTCATAATTTGATTGAAAATCAAAACATTTATTTATAGTTTGCAGACAAGTCTTAAAAAACGTAACAAAAAGTGAACAAAAGTTTGGACCCTTTAGAAGACTTCAATGATATTTGAATCCAATGTTTATTCAAACACCAAATGATATTCCTTTGAATTACTGTAACATTAATTTTGAGCTAATATTTTGGTTGAGTTTTGAAACTTTTATACCTTATAAACACTCGTTTTTGTTAAAGATGTTAGTTGTCTAAAATAGTCCCAAAATATCGATAGCAGACAAATCCTCTTAAGTAGTCATTACTGTAATAAACAAATCATTTGAAATCTTATTTTCAACGAACTGTTCTCCAAGTGATAGACAATGAGCTCTTCGGCGACAGTCGGCAATGTGTCGAAAACAGTGGTGGCTAATATCACTCTCTCCGGCCATGTTTTGAACACTTCTTGTGTGAAATGGTCTGAAGACAACTCGATTGCAATTCTGGTCGATAAACACATTTACGTATTGATCTCGAGAACGGATCCGACAGAAGTGAGTCAACAGTTCCCATACCATAAGTCACTTATACCTAATCCGGAAAAGTCGATGATCTTTGAGAGTGGTTTTAATGTCAGAACACTATTATCTGAGTGTTCTTTAGACGAACAGCAGATCTTAATGTGTGACCCGACTCTGGCCGGCGAAACACACAATTCGCCCACTTTTCGCAGTTACCGACGAGTCGATTGGTCGCCCCTAAGACGGGAATTGGGATGTCTTTTAGCGGCGCTGACTCTCGACCACAGAGTTGTCATATTCCGCAAATCAGTCAATCGATGGCAACAATTGACTGATTTGTCTCTTCTAATGAATCAGAAGCTGAAGGAGTTGTGGACAGACGTCAAGTCACCGAACTATCAAATATATAGAAACCGAATGTATAGTTTGGCCACAAATGCCTTTTGTTGGGCACAGAATTGGTGTAAAACTAATGATTCGATTAGTTGTAAACTATTCTTGAGCTCAAAGAATGGTTTGATTACGTTTTGGAACCTCTCTATCGCACCCGACTTCATAACCGATGTCCAAATGATATACAAATGGGAGACAACATTCGGTCAAATCAATTGTCTGAAGAGTTTTGAAAAATTTCTGATCATATCGTCAATCAATGGTACGGTTAATGTCATATTCACTGAGTTTTTGTTGGACTCAACTCCCAATCCATTGAGTCTTTGGTCAGAAGAAGACAATATTTATGTGAATGACTTTGCGGTCAAACCATTGAATCAAAACAGTTATGAAATAGTGTTCACAAAATCAGATTTCATAATAATCTGTCGCTTCAGCGCCGATACCATCGATGACAACATTCAAATGAGTCTTAAATCTTGTCGATCAGTGATAGGTCAGCACAAAATGCCGTCCACTGCCATCTGCTCTATAAATGACTGCAGATATTTGATGACAGCACTGGACGGAAGAGTTGTCGAATTAGAAATCTTGGAAGACTTGAGTGTAAATCAATCTGAAGTAACACTCGATTGTGTCAACACTTCGGGGATGTGTTCGCACGGCGTCGACCGTTCGCCAAATGGTGCCCTTTCAGTGTTAGTGCAGAGTTTGACCCCATTGCACGACCATCTGATTGTGAAAGAACCCGTTCAGGTCTTGGTCTTCGCCAACATATCATTTGATAGACTAACAAACGTCTTAAGCGATAGGTTTCTGTCCGAAACTCCCACTGAATTGAACGCCACATTCGAAGACTGTTTCGATTACTTTGATTGTGTCCGAAGTTTTTTGTCGAATAGTCTGTTCTCGAGTTTCGACACAATTTTATTCGGTTTAATCGATAGGCAAAACCTAATCAATGGTTGCAATGATTTATTGAAACTCCGAATCATTCGATTCATTACTCGATCTTATATTTCAAACTCTAATAAAAACAATAATCACATCGACTCTGAAGTCTGCAAAAGACTTGAATCTAACGCAAGATTGTGTGAAGACATGATTCTTAAGCTCTTCGTGGAAGACATCTATAAAAGAGTGGTCTCTGGTCTGCAAACTCTCACTGAATCTCAATTATTGTCACTTAAAAACATTAATTTATGGCATTTGAAGCGCTATTCCCAACAACTTGTGGCCGACAATAGCATAAACTTCGATATCGTTCATGAGTTGTGTCCTATTTGTGAGGAGTCGATAGTTTTTAAAAGCAAATCCTATGGTCAGTGCTCTCAATCCCATCGCTTTAACCGTTGCGTCAATTCTTTAGTTTTATGTGATTTTGCGAAACATAAGTTTGAGAAGTGTTTGCGTTGTGTCAAATCCATTGTCATCAGTCCTTCCATTTGGAACCACTCCTCCATCTGTTTGTATTGTGGCTGAAAGGGTCGCACAGAACAAAATATAGTAGTCTTTGTTATAATATTGCTTTTAATGTATTGAACTTCGCGTGAAATTCGACTCAATTTCAGTTAAAAATACATTTCAACTGAATTTTGATTCAATTTATGGTTTGTCTGAAGTTCTTCACTGAAAATGATATCCAAATACCTCTTAATTGTTATGTTTGTGTCGTATATGTATTGCGATAACACTTTGCGATGTTTTCAGATTCTAACCAACAGTTTGTATCGAATTGACAGACAATTGACTGAAGACTGGGATAGTATTCATCCCTCGACATCGCTTGAGATTAAGTGCTGTCAAAGACAAGAACTGTTTGTCCGATTCAATGCCGAATCGAAACACATCAGTGAATGCAACTCAACTGTCGAGACATCGATTGTCAAAGAGTTGTTTGGAACTACTGATGTGAACTGCGCTCAACTCAAGCGAGTGTCACAACGAAACTGCAAAAAACTTAAACGCCGTTTAAGTCGGCGTTCAATTGAGACGATTGCAGACAACAATCGCAACATTAGTAGTACTCGAAAACCTGTCAAACAGTGCTCTGACCTCAAGTTCTGGCTGTCCATCGCTCTCAACGTAATACTGATAATTATTGTGATAGTTTTGGTCGTCTTCTTGTGTCAAATCTGTCAACTGTTGAAACAAAAGTCCAAAACGCAAAAGAGTACTAACAAAGGAAAAGATTCGGCTAAGGATTCAGAGACAGCTCAGAGCCGCTCCTCTGATATACCTAAAGATCCGATTGAATCCGAGTCTACTTCAGCTGAAGGCGACCCTAAAAAGAAGAGAAAAACAAGATATGGAAAAGTCGTTCGAATTAATTGATTCCTAAAAATTGATTTTATAATTATTTTTGTCTCAATTTTTCAAATAAATTGATAATCGATTCAACTTTTGAATTGTGACTAAATCTAGACCAAGATTATTGAATATCGAGTTAGATTTAAATGAAATTTCGACTAAAATTGAGAAACAAATCAATTATTATTCAAAAATCAGTTTTTTGTGACTAAAATATGTTTTTCTGTTCAATTGTTTGCAAACCAGGGATCCTGACGTACCTGTGCTATAGTGAGTCTGTTTTTCGGATTCTGGTCTATCATTTTGCTGATCAGTTGTGTGCAGATCAGTCCTAACTTCCATTTGTTATAAACTGATGGCATGACACCCACTCTCCTCAAGTCTTTGAACAGGTGTCTGAACATTGATCTTCCGGTCAGCACTTCTGCTAAAACACAACCCAACGAATAGATGTCCGTCGGTTTGCTTTCAGACGTTTCTTTGGGAATTCGTTGGAGTTCGGGAGCCATATACATGCGGGTACCTATATTTCCATAAACTTTTGCCGCGTCTTCGGACACATATTTCTTGGATACCCCGAAGTCGGCCAACTTATAACAGATATGATCGCCTCCTTCGCGGACATACATAATATTCTCTGTTTTGATATCTAAATGGCATATATTCCTGTCGTGCATATACTGGAGCGCATCGCACACGTCGTTCATCATATCCATTGCCTGCTTTTCATCGAACGTAATCTGTCTCTCAAGAAGACCCGTGAGGTCGCCGTCACACAACTCCATCATCATCAGGAGTCGCACATAGGGAAAGCCAGTGATCTGGTCGTGTATGTGAAAGATGTGCTCACATTTGACAATATTCCTGTGATCAAGTTGTTGGTGAATGTCTGCCTCCCTGACCAAGTTTCTCACCGAAACTTCGATTGTACTGGTGGCTTCTCTGAACGTTTTAAGGCTCAGCACTTTACATGCCAGCCGTTTAGGAACATATTTGATTGGGTCTCCCTTTGGTACTGGCTCTGTGAACAATCTGGTTGCAAGCACCAACCAAACTGTGCCAAAACTACCCCTCCCTAACTCTTTTTCGAATGAAAAGCCATACTTTTGCGCGAACTGCAGCTCTTCCTGAGTTAAAGGTTCATCTTTAGGAATGTCTACTTTGTACTGTTGTCCCACATCTTTCCAATTTCTAAAATAATGTTCCCAAGCACCGACACCCGGTACAGGACGTCCCTCATGTATCCCATATACTGCTCTCCTACCAACCTCATCCTGAGCGCGTGGCAAAAACTCTTCACTTGGATGCTGTTCAGTATATCCAGTTTGTGACTGACCCAATGAAGAAGTAGAAGGGTATGGGTATTCATAACCTTTTTCTTCAGGTACACCATACTGTTGATGCGATCCGGGGTGAGGGTACGGATCGTATGCATCGTAGGCGGACATAGGCGGTTTGGCCGCCAATCGTCTGTCTCTGTCATACTGTACGTATTGACTGTGCGGTTGTCCTATCATAGAGTTATCCGTGTCGTCAATCAAACTGGGCAGTGCTGGCCGTCCTCCCATTGACTGCTGCCCTGTTTTGTCTGACGCGAGATGTCTGGGAAATTGTAAAGGTTCACGAGTACCTTGACCAGGGCCAGTAAACACATCTCTCTCAGAACCATCTTTTTGTTTAGCGCCTGAAAAAGAGCCAAATCTACGTCTAGGAACTGCAGAGCTACCGACCGAACCTAGTCTTCTCCCCGTCGGAGGGGGAGGAATCCCTTTCTTTTGTCCTATTTCAGGAAGTTTAAAATCTCTGAGCCAACCCCTACCCCGCGGAGTTATTCCAGATGGAATCCTACTATCTCCTGGTTGAGACATATTTTCAATTTATTTGTTGAAAATTTTTCAATTCTTTTATTGAAAATTTTTAAACCAATTTTTGCCAAAATTTAATTTTTTGTCCATCACTTAGTTGTTTGACCGATGAATCATTTGAAATAAACTATACTTGAACTAAAATCAGGGGTTTGATTCTTGGTATTCGCATATCTTTTGATAGATTAATAAACGTCTTAAAAGATAGGTTTTTGTCCGAAACTCTCAACTAATTGAAAACCTCAACAGAAGACTATTTTTGTGAATAAATTTTTCAAACAAATTGATTATCAAATATACAAATCATAAATACCTGAGTTCTGATCAAATCTAGATTATAGATCAGACCAAGATTATAGAATATCGAGTTTGATTTGAAGGAATTTTTCATTGATTTCTACTGAAACAAATCAATTATTATTCAAGAATCAAAAATCAGTATTTTTTGACTGGAATATGTTTTCTCAGTTCAATTTTCTGAAAACCAGGGATCCTGACGTACCTGTGATATAGTGGGTCTGTTTTTTGGATTCTCGTCTGTCATTTTGTGGATCAGTTGTACGCATATCAGTCCTAACTTCCATTTGCCGAAAACCTGCGGCGTCGGACCATGATCTTGCAAGTCTCTTAACAATTGTCTGAATTTTCCTCTTCCGGTCAGCACTTCTGCTAAAACACAGCCCAACGAATAGACGTCCGTCGGCTTGCTTTCAGACAAACCTTTAGGAAGTCGTTGAAGTTCCGGAGCCATATACAAACGTGTGCCAATTCCTCCAAAATGTTTGGCCACTTTTTCGGACACATACTTTTTGGATATCCCGAAGTCGGCCAACTTATAGCAGAAATGACCGCCTCTTTCGTTGACATACATAATGTTATGTATTTTGATATCAAAATGGCATATATTCTTGACGTGCATATACTGGAGGGCATCGCTAATGTCGTTCAGCATATCCATAGCCTGTCTTTCATCGAACTTTTTCTGCTTGATGAGCAAATCTTTGAGATCGCCGTCACACAACTCCATCAGCATGAGGAGTCGCACGAATGGAAAGCCAGTGGTCTGATCGTGAATGTGAAAGATGTGCTCACATTTGACAATATTTCTGTGATTTAGTTGTTTGTGAAGGTCTGCCTCCCGGACCAGTTTTTGTACCGCAACTTCGAGTGTAGCGTTGGGCGCCTCAAACTTTTTAAGACTCAGCACTTTACATGCCAGCCGTTTAGGAACATATTTGATTGGATGTCCCTGCGGTACTGGCTCTGTGAACAATTTTGTTGCAAGCACCAACCAAACTGAGCCATAACTACCTCTCCCTAACTCTCTCACAAATGAAAAGCCGTACTTCTGTGCGAACTGCATCTCATCCTGAGTTAATGCCTCATCTTTAGGAATGTCTATTTTATACTGTTGTCCCACATCTTTCCAATTACCAAAATATTGTTCCCAACCACCGACTCCAGGGATGGGACGGCTCAAATGTGCGCCATATACTGCTCTCCTCCCAATGTCATCCTGAGCTCGTGGCAAAAACTCTTCACTCGGATGCTGTGCAGTATATCCAGTCTGTGACTGACCCAATGCAGAAGTAGAGGGGTATTCATAACCTTGTGCTCCAGGCACACCATACTGTTGATGCGATCCGGGGTGAGGGAACGGATCGTATGCATCGTAGGCGGACATGGGCGGTTTGGCCGCCAATCGTCTGTCTCTGTCATACTTTATGTACTGACTGTGCGGTTGTATTATCGGAAGACTCAAAGAATCTTCTGAGTCATCACTAATATCGGGCAGTGCCGCCCCTTTACCCATCGACCTTTGTCCTTTTATCGCTGAAGAGCTAACCCTTGGTACTGGTAAGCGGAGCGGAGTGGAGCGGACCATAGGTGAGGGTGATTCGGACCCACCTTCCTGAGCTGCACCTGAAGGAATCGGCGTTGGTATGGCTCCTGTAACAGCACCAGACCTGCGCCTGAGGTAAGCATCGCTACTGATTGCACTCGATCTCTCCCTCCGCATCGGAATAGGGGACAGACTTTTTTCCTGTTGTGGAATATTAGGGGGTGTGATCAGAGGGGAAATGGCGCCCGACCTACCCCTAGCAAATGCATCGCTACTAATCGCACTTGATCTCGCCCTTCTCATGGGAGTTGGGGACATCTCTTCTTCTTGTCCTAATTCAGCAGGTGTAATCTGAGAAACGGCACCCTTCTCAGCCCAACCTAATGGCTGTCCAAACGTGTCCATAGTTCGTGGCAATAGACTTGGTCGGCTACTTTGTCCTCCAAATTCACCTTGTTTTATTGGGCTTGATGTAAAAGGCGGCGGATGCTCAACGAAAGCACCTGACCTTCGCCTATTAACTGGTTCATCCAAAATTGCACCAGATCGCCGGCGCTGAGGTATTGGGGACAGAGATTCGTGTTCAGGTATTTGTAATGGTGGCCCCTGTTCTGGTGGAGTACTGCCTCTCCTCTTGAAAGGATAAGCCAATCTTTCCATAAAATCTCTAAGGGTAGCCCTACCCCTACCCCTAACTCGTGGAGTTTCTCCTAATGGGGTCTCACCTTCTCCTTGTTGTGACATATTCTTCAGTTATCAAACTTGTGGTCAACTTTTTGTTCACTCAATTCAATCAAACTTTTGTTAAATTTTTAAATTGTTTTTCAATTCAATAATTAAAGTTTTTTATAATTTTTGGGAAAATTTTAATCGAAAATTAATTCGTTATTTAATTAATTTTTCAATCAATTGATTGTTTAATCGATAAAATATTTAAAATCAATTATTTCAGTGATGTTTTGAGTTCTAATTCTCGATAATGACTTATTTTTGGCGGAAATTTTCAGAATATTTGTCCGGTATATTCACAATGGGATCTGATCTCTGATAAATCTTGGTTCATTTGTTGATTGTGAGTAAGTTAATTATGTTTTTATAGTCAACTATTTGTATGAATTAACGGTTTGTTATTTTTAGAGAACATATTCGCCGGGAATTCAATTGAATGTCTATTATATCTCTGATAACATTTAGTCAGTAAATGATTAAGAATTTAATTATTCATTGAAATCAAAAAAATCGTTAAATTTTAAAAACTTTAAGTTTGATATTAAAAGTTTGTTCAAATAAATTGATTGCAGTTTTCCGAATGAATGATCTATACCTGCAACTTGTAAAAAGCATTTATGTAAAACTGGATTTTTGAGACCAAAAATATTGATAGAATATTCTGAGCGCTAATAGTATCCAAAGCGCGGAAGCGCTCAAAATTAGGCCAAATATCCAATCAATGACCGGATATCGACGTAACTCTGAATCAATCGTATCTCCGGTCCGTTGTTTGCGTTTCTCAATCACCTGTTTGGGTGCTCTCTTCAGGTCATAGGCCCAACCGATTGACGCCCAGAAGTTGATTAGTGCTGTCATGAAATTGAAATTCGAGTCACAGCCCAACTCACTCGCAGAATAATCTTGGTCATTAAACAAAATGAGTACTAGTCAAAAATTATCATGTACCTATTTTACCAAACGGAAAGACATGATGGTAGTTATGATATGCACCTCCCATTGTGGCGTAAATCAACGAGTCGTTTTCTGTGGCGGTTATGCTCTTATCATATGGTTTTGTGCCCCAAATATGTGCCACAGAATTGCCTGAAACCAAAATATTTGTATTTTGCTGATAAACAGCCCTTGAAGTGAGGACTGACCACAAAACGCGACGTGAAGTGTATATACATATCGAAACATAAAATTCCCGTAAAATGAATTACTCAGCGATTCGTCGAATAAATAGTACGGAAGAAGAGTCGGAATAATTGCATTAATCAACAAATAGAGAGGAATGTAGTGATGGTATTGGAATCGAATGATAGGGTCGGCCCATAAGTCAGATACATCGCACTCCTTCATACGTTTCTCGCAGTCGGGATGGGTTTTCATAAGAAGCCAACCCATGTGCGCGAAAAAGAAACCCCGATTAATGTTTGCACAGTCAGCATCGGTGCCGGTATACTTATGGTGAGTGCGATGCTCCTGAGCCCACGTTATTATACTTTTCTGGCCGGTCAGGGTTTGCAAGATTATTAAAATCAGCCTTAATTGCCACCTGGCTTTAAAACTGCGATGAGAAAAGTACCTGTGCGCACCGGCCAGAGTTCCGATTGCTGATAAAATTGCTGAACAAAAATTCAATAGATTACCAAGGTTATAAAAATTGACTTACATACCAAATACATAACCAACTATGATTGTTTGCCACTTTGCATCGACAATTCCCAGGTATATCCCATAAATAGCCCCGCAATGAAGAAATGTGACCAAAATAACGGCCGGCCACTCGATTTTTGACAAGAAGTCAAACCATTCAGATTTTTTAAGTTTTAATTTTTCCATTCCTAGAATTATTTGGAATTTCTTATTGAAGCTTAACTTGATCATATTTGACAAACAAAAAAGGGTTTAAGTTTAGGGAAAGGTTTGTTTAGGACTTTTTTCAAGTAATTACATAACATTAGGAAAAACTGTTATTTGAGTCACATTTTTGGTCAAAATTAATGTAATTTAAAAGTTAGTAAAAGTGAACCTCTTTTGATAAAAATCATTTTCAAAGGAATTTTGGGAAATAAAGTATATTTTTTCGGAAGATTGTCCTTTATTTCCTTCATTTATTCAAGGACAGTTAATTTTTTATCTTAACTGATTAGTTGCATAACCATACACAAACGACGATGAACACCAAGGTGGTCGAAAATAATTGAAACATAAACTCTTTTTCATTTATATTTATTTTCTAAATCAGCATAGGAACTTGGTCAGCCAAGTAATCATTTTATGAAATTTCAGTAAAAATGTTATGGATGTTTTTCAATAAAGTGTTATTTGCCGTTTGATTCCAGGCCTATCAGAAATTACAATTGTATGATAACCAAGCACCTCTTGTATTTTGCGCCAATATTTGATCCATAATTTTGACTCAATCAACAAAATGATTACATCCTTAGCACTGGTTCCGAACCACAAACCCATAAGTCCTCCGCAATTACACAATAAATCAATGAAAGACATAACAGATTCCTGAATGTATGCAAACATTGGTTGAGTTGAGTCCCAAATCAGACGCTTTCGATAATATCTTTGACTTTTAGGTAAATTATACCAAAATTCAGTTCCGATTTGTGAATCAGTGCTTTGAATATCATAGGAGTAGTCGAAAGTCAAGCAGTCAATTGGACACAAAGTCTTACACTTTTCATTGTATTTTTGTTTTCGTCTCAGTTTTTCAAATTCCCGGCTCTGAGCAGAGGAACAGACTTTTGATTGATTTAATTGAACAAAATCTGATTGCATTATAGAGACGTCAATTAAAAGAGGGACGCATTGTAAGTGTCTTTGTGACAAACTTCTCAAACACTGTCTGTAGCACAGAATATGGGAACTGGCATTGAAGATATGGTCAGTTTTCACAGAGTATTGGCTACAAAAGCCAAACGGGGGCTCCAAATATGATCTGAAGGTCTTCCTAATAATTAAAGTTTTGTTTGATTTTAGGTTTGAGTCAATTGACGGCAAATCAGAAAAGTTTGGAATTTTTTGAGAGTGAAGTAAAATATTTTTAAGACTCTTTGGATTTTCTTCATTTTTAATTTCTAGGTGCAAAACATCAAGGAAATTTGTTGTATTTCGAAAAATGTCGTTTTTCATTTCTATGGTAATAATTGGGTGAACCGGTTGTAGTTCTGGAGAATTGATTACATCTCTAATATAGAAACCAATTGAATAACTGGTGTTTAAATCAATTAGTTTGAAATCATTGAGAATAAAATCAAATTTGGTAGTTAACTGCTCGAAATATTGCTTGCTCAATAATTGATCCTGGTTCACTCCACAAGTATTAAAATTGAAAGTATGTCTGTAAACGAATTGGCCGTAAGAACGCATTCGATTAGAGAGACGACACTTAGATTTAAGGTTCTTTACACTTTGATTTTTCAAATATTTATCAAGATAAGTCAACTCTTTAGACGGATCATTATTATACCCGATGGTCAGTGTAATAACCGGATAATTTATGTCATTTTCATTGCTTTTAAGATCAATTTTAGTGATTGTGTTGTAGTTGAGGTAATCGACAGTAAGGGAAACGAATTGATGCATAAGTAATGACATCAGTATTGACGTCATTAAAACCTGAATGAATGAAAAACTATTAGCTCTGGTATTTTATCTGTGCAATTATCTTGTCTAATTAGATTTCCAAAAGTTAATAGCAGTCAACGCATTTGAAGAGTCGTTCCCCTATTTCCTTGAGGGAAGTCTTTTAAAAGCATTTTTTGTCTATGCAGTCAAAACTCGTTAATACGAACCCCCTTAAGACGAATATCCCGATTAAACGAACAAACTGAAAGAAATGGTTAGTTCGCCTATACTTTCGGACCGTACATACGAGCCCTCGTTAGTACGAACTCTCGTTAATACGAACGAAATCCTTGTGCAACTGAGCGTTCGCTTTAACGAGTTTTGACTGTATTTCTTTAGATTATCTTTCATAAATCATGAATTTATTCAATAAAATTATTCTTACCCTTGCAGCAGTAGTTGATCTTGTTGCAGAGAAATTGACCTTGACATTTTTGCAGAACTTAATAGGCTTTGAATTCTTAGGCAAAATTGTATGGAATATTCTGAACGCCTTTTCAAATATCATTTTAAAACTGATTCCGTGCCATAAACTCAATATATTTGCAATACTTATAATCAGTTCAATGAATAAAATTTTGGGCAAATATCTGATATAAGGATAAAATGGTTTCTCGAAACTGATGTAAAAGTTTTGTCTCAAATTAAACACCTCTTCATATGAAGCGATAAAATACTCTTCAAAACATGAGTTCAAACATTTCGTATTGCAATCATTTCTCAAGTATTTGTTGAGTGCTTGAATTTGTTCTTGGTTTTCATCGAAACAGAATTTGATATTTGAATAGATTCCATCAAAATATGATGGGTCGTATTCTAGGCTAATTGTGAATAAACTATCATAATTTGGAATACAATTAATTTCTTTTATATATCCTTTGAAATAGCATTCATTCAAACATTCAAATCGAGAACTGTTTCCAAAGTAATGGCATTTTGTTTCGTAAGGTTTCGACAATTTTTCAAAACTAAATCGACTGAATTTGATTAAAAACGACGACTTTTGCCAAACACTGTTATCAGTGAAGAAGAGCTCATTAGTAGTGGTGATAGGCATTAGATTTCGCGAATGAAAAAGCATCTTGAAATAAAATAAAGGTAGAAAATACAAATGATCCTTGTAAGTTCTACACGTGAGAAAACTCTGCTGATCTAAAAGTTCTGGATTCATTTCCATTTCAATATCAATACCATCTTCATCTTCATAAACTTGATAATTAATGCATTGGCCAAAGTGAGACAGGAAGTAACTTTTCACCACATTTTCATTCATAATGTTTCCATGAGTGAGAAGGCAGTTCATATTTCTATCGCAAAAATCCAATTGAGTAACAGTAAAGTCTAGTCCGGATCTATTTTTATTATTTTTTTCATGAAGATATTCGACTATATCACCCTGGGAACTTAAATTTAAAAATGACTCAAATATTTGATGTTGGTTATAATTGTGGTAGTAATATTGAAAAAGCATCTGAATCATTGTTAGATTACCTTGAGAAATGTCTAAATCAAAGTCACCGAGTGAATTATTGATCAAGTTAACGCTTTCTTGAAGATCATCACCATTCAGGTGGGAAAATATTCTTTCCTCGATTAATGATTGTCAGGCAGGTCTTTCTTTGTTGATGAGGGCTGGTTTGCCGTGAGTTCAATTTAGGGAAAGTTATCAAAATCACTT
>JAQFXL010000157.1:0-29677 GCA_034693445.1 Edwardzetes edwardsi | reverse complement strand
TAGTGCACTGATTGTCTGTAAATTTCAATCGGTATTTGCTATATTCATAAAGTTTTAATTGTGTTCGGAGTCAGAGCACAGCCGAAAAGTCAGTGCAAAACAGGAAATTGAGATTTTCTTTTAAAAAAACATTTTGTGTTTAAGACATAAGACATAAGACATGAGAAACGCCTCAAATATTTTTGTGTTTTTATAATTGGAAACAACAGTTGGAAACAAATGTGACATAACTTTGAAAATTTGCAAATCTCTTAAACACCCAGACATGACATTAACAAAAGATTGGTTTAGTTTGTGGATGGCTGAGCGCTCCTCCAATTTGAATAGCACGTGTAACTCAATACAGAGCACCGGTAGTGCACTTTTGATTATGTTTGCACAAGAATGCGCTTCCAATGCTATTATCATTGCACAGAATTAGTGCACAGAATAGAATAACTCATAAAACATATACATTGGAGAGTGAGTGCGCATACAGTGCACACAAAGCGCTGGTGGGATGTGCGATGGGGTGAGGGATGGAGAGGGCGGCCGACTCAACAACAAAGCGATTGTTTGTTATCATTCATTGCATTGGTGTTGATATTCATCTCCAAACTCGAAGTGAGTGTTCGTATCATTAGTTTGTTTGGTAAAAGAGGGGAAAAAATACTCTTTTATGCTAAACATTATTCAGAATTAGTAGTCTTTAAATAGAAATCCTAACAAAAACTTATGGATTGAGAGAACAGAATAAAATACATTACATAAGAGATGATTGAAAAGATAAGAACCTGATATAGACTATAAAATTAGTGTATTATTAGTGAGTGACTGCTTTTGTATGAACGGGTGGTATTGTATCCATAAATTCAAGACTTAACCACTCATTGGGAGGTCTGGCAGAGCCCAACCAACTCTCTTGAAGAGCACAGCCAGAGACCATTGCATGAGAAAAACAATGAATCTCTAGTCGAGAGATAATTAATTTTTCTTAAGAAGACAACAAAATACTTATTCAGGATATTTATAAGCTATGAAAATAAGCTTTTGATAGGCTTTCAAAGATCAAAATGAATTGAATTGAAGGCTATTTTTGTTCTTTTTATAGACTTTTCATTTATAACAAGTTTTGTTATTTATTTTCATTATTATTATAGCTTTTGAATAGATTTTCGTGTTTAATATTTGGGGTTATTTTACTCCAAAACCATTGATTAAGTCATTGAATACAAAATACAAACAAAAACAATAATAAATCTTAAATTCAATTCTCCGCTTCTTTGGGTATTTGTTTGACGAACCAACAAATGGTTTGATGAGATTCTGGTTCATTTGTCTGTGTCTTATTTGAACTGTCATTTCTGTTGATTGTCTTGAGTTCCGATCCGATTCTTGTCTTCAGATTCGGTGTTCATTGACTCAAAAAATATGACTTTTATTTCAATTTTGTTTTTAATTCTATTAATCATTTGATAAAACAGTTATAATTTAAAATCAATTTGATCATAATCTTGGTGCAAGAACCAGGCTCTTCAATAATCAAATTAAAAGACCATGAACAAGCTTATTTAAAACTCAACAGTTTCGTGAAACAAATTAATAGCCAGACCATTTAAGTCCATTGATTTGGGCTATACTTTAAAAGTCTTAATCGCGATAATCAGTTTGTTTTTAATCGATTGCAAGAATCTATTAAATCAATTCAGTATTGGATTAAAAATCGATTTTTAAGTAAAGCGCTGAAAGAAAATCATTTCAAAAACCATTTATTGAATTGATTTCTATATTTTCATATCAAATGTGATATTTTGTTGAAAAGTAATAAACTTTTAAAACACTCAACAAATCTGTTTCACACAACAGAACAACACATTTGCTATTATAATGAAATTAATTGCATTGAAAATTAATAAAATCATTTTTTCTCTTCTATTAAACGCTTATTATTACCTGATATTCAATATTGTATTGAAAATTGCAGTAATTTTTTTACGGAAATATTTAGTCGACTGAAGAACACATTTGAATAGATTATAATTAAATTACATTAAAAGCCATTTTTTGCCCCAAAACTGTTGTTTTATTAGAAAAGTCTGTTTTCAACACCACTTTTATTAAACTTTTTGTGTTTTATTAATCAAAGCATTCATTTGATAATAAGTTTAAAGACTTTTTTTTATTGGAGTTCAGAAAACTTGTGCTCAGATTTTGGTTTCAATTGTTTTTTTGCGAACATTTCATAATAATATTGACTAAAACTAAAACTGACTCTCAGTTTGGGTTGAACTCAATCGGAGAGTCATATCTCCTATTATCAGTATTTGATCTCAAATGCGATTATAATTTAAAATTAAATTCTTCATAAAAAAGCTACTTGGTCTATTAAAAACTTGAAACTGAAAATTGTGTCGAAATTAAATAATATTTGAATAATTCTGATTTAATTCAGTTCTGATTTGAATTACGAAAACCTTATTATTTGATTAATTATTTTTGATCTGTTGATTGAAAAACGGATTTTTTTGTGGTTCTGTTCTCCTGAATGAAGTCAAGCCTTAATTTTGTTGTCAGTTTGTAAGCGCTTTGCAGTGAAGCCAACATTTGTTCAAAAATGTAATTATTTTGAGCTATTTTTCATTTAAACTTTTGATTTCAATTTTTCAAACTTACAGAAACACAATATTCCTGAGCTCTGGGAACTGGTAGGCACTGGAAGCTGGCATTCTTCAGACAAAACGTACATTTGATATATTGGCAAAAATGTAAGTCTAAACACACTTTTCATTTAACTCTAAATATTAATAATAATTATCTAATGTTTTGATCAAAAAATGCGAAAAATGAAAATTTATATTATATTTAAAATATTTCTTATTTTCTCATATTTTGAGCCAATGTTTAGCTCAGAATAAAGTGATATTAATTCCTTGGAAGTTATTTTTCTTATTTTGGCTAAGAATATATGAAATTGAGTGTAGCCAGGGTGAGCTAATATGATTCGGGATATTAAGCAGGTTTCTGCAGACAAAGTGCCATGCTGTCACTAATGCCAAGCTGCTTTTATGAATGCATTTGAGGCTTTGTGGCCAGATGTTTAATTTGCAAGGGCAATGCCTTGAAATAGCTAGGGGATGAGCTTGGTGACTCTCTAATTGCGTTGAAATGATTTTGACAAAAGTTTTGTGAAGCAAAATAAGAAATTATATGAGAAAAGCATATTTTGCTTTTGATGGCAGAGAATGAAAGTCAAACTCAAGATATCAAAGAAAAAATGTTTTTCTTTTAGTATCAAAAATAAGCAAAGATTTGACATTTTTTGCGATTACAGAGAAATGAGTGAAATTGAAATATCTCTCAAAAATGTAATTTTATATTTTCTTTCTGACACAAGAAAAAGACTTTTAAAACATTTGACATTCAACTGACTATAAGCCATAGCGTGTGCCCAAACTGTGCGCCCAAACACACATACAGTCCTCTCCATTCAAATATTTATATTTGATTTTGTTGTTTGAATCTATTTTATGCCTTACATTAACCCAAAAACTAAGAAATATTAAGTTATATACGAAATGTGACAAAAACTATATGTATTCATATCTGACGACAATTTTTGTCAGAGAAAAAAAATGATGAGATATATTAGTCGTGTCCCCAAAGAGATCAGCACAGCATTTATAATGCAAGTGAGGATAGTCTGTGCTCTCGCTCTTCGAAAGAAAAATATTTTTTATTTGTGCGAAAAAAAAGCAAAACCTATCTCTGAATATAAACCTAAATATGAAAATGTTTGACAAGTTATCAAAATCTGTTAGTTTTACTCCAATGACAGCCATATCTGGGGTTGTGTTTCGTATTTCACGTCTATTATGACTATTAATATGACTTTTCAATTGTGGGGTTCTTTTCGTTGACTTTTCATTTGGTTTTGATATTCATATCATTTGAATCAAAGGTTTTTTCTGTCGTTAATCGCATTAACTTTTGTTTTGAAATAAAGTTTTGTTTTTGATATAAAATTTTGATTAAATTCTCGATTTTTTATGGGATTAAATGAAAGTCAAATTCATTGTCAAAATAATGTCTTATATTGTGTGAGAGATGTCCAAAGGCTGGTATTGATGTCAATCATGAGTTGAGTGTTTTTACTCCGAGGCTTTTTTAATGTTATGGATAACCACTTATCAATGAAAATGGTTTTACGAATTGAAAGCATTTTCAACTCTTTCGGTAAAAATGATTATTTTTGGGCCAAAATCTATCCTAAAATCAAATGAGTAAAATAGTGAAACAAGTTATTAGTGTATTATTAAAACCCATTTTTTAGATTTTTTTCCTGTTTTCAAATTACATTCGTTTGAAAATCATATTTGTCTTCTCGTCTCTTATTTTTGTCTTTCTGCGGTCTCTCTCTCTCTCTCTCTCTCTCTCTCTCTCTCTCTCTCTCTCTCTCTCTCCCTTCGTATACCTGTGCTGAGCACCAGTTATCAGATGAACTCATAAACTAATTAATTGATTTGATTTAAACCTCTCTTCTCTTACGATTCGCTGTTTTTTATTATTTTTGGAGTCAATATAATTAGAAAAGTTTTTTTTAACCACAAATCCAAAGCTCTTCTCTTAACTAACTCTCTGTCTCCGAGTCTCTGAAATTCACAAAATTTTTTCCATTTTATACGTTATTTAAAGTTATCATAAAACTAATGACAACTAAAAAGCAAATTCTTTCGCCAAACCTTTTAGTGTCCAATCATTGGATCAGAGAATTGAATAAAAAACTTGATTTTCATTTTATTTTATTAAATATAATACTTGAATAAAATGCGTTCAAAATCTCCTAATTCATTGAAATCCTGGTCCTGTTCTGATTAACTATTAAATAAATTAAATAAAAGTTGAATTTATTTCTGATTTCTTACTTAGAACTTAACATAACTTGCATTTCATTTGATTGTATTTCATATTTGTGAACAAAAACTAGTCATTCAATAAAATACTGTCAAATATAGAGATAGAAATATCTAAAGAATTACTTATTGACTGAATTGCACTGTCCGTACACTTTGCGGAAATGCACGGAATCTATGAGGAAGTGGTCTCTGAAAAGATGTATTTCATTGCGTTATGTTTAGTGAAATAACTATACATTTGAATGAAAAGCCTCACGACTTTCTAACCTCGTGTTTCACATGAGTGGCAATTGCAAGGGTGTCATCACTACATCCACTGATAAGGCCTGACTGGTCCAGACTTTGGTGATTCGGTCCCACACTTGACTGATGACAACTTCCCTCTGAAGAGAATATAAGAAACACATATTTATCGCATAATAATTACGAACAAACAGTTTGTTATTGAATTAGAGCTGAAAAATGTGTTGTTTTTATATCCATTTGATTTTTGTCTTCACTTTTCTCTATTGACTCTCTTTTTCCCACTGAATATGACTTTTACTTCCGTGAAAATCGAGAGGAAAGACTCTTCTTCTCTGTCCAATTGAATAATACAAATGAAATTTTTGTATTTCAATGAAAATATTACTGATTTCGTCAAATGAAGGAAATAAAGGAAATATAGGAAAAGAGTCACAAAAACCCTATAAAGAAGTCATTTTTTGATGAATTGAAAAAAATCACGAAATCATTGATTTTTATGAAAAAAAAACTTGAATAAGAAATGAGTTTTAAATTAATGGGTTGTCTTTTGGAGCTCTAAATTGAAGGACAAACAGCTATTACTGTGCATTAATTTTTGCATTTCATAAGAGTTTTAAAATCTCTTTAATTAATTCATTTCAAAATTTTTGCAAATATACTGAAAACGATATTTAAATTTGAAATGCCGTTAATCAGACCAAATCACTGTAAACATGGGTTTAACAACAATTCATTCAATACTTTCAATGATTTTTTAATCTATGTCTGAAACCAGTGGTGAATAGAATAACCCTGGTTTTAATCAAATTGCCAAGAGGTATGATTTTCACAGACCTTGAGTGTTTTGAAAATGCGCAATAGGGGGTATTCCTCAAAACTTCAGAATCCTAAGGGTATTTTAAGGGGTACTCCTCTGGCCATCACCGCTCTGACTCTGATAGTAATCTATAAGACTGTAATCCAATACTTTTTATATGAAAAGCGTTTTGTATTCAACTTTCAAAGTTCTTGCAAAGTCTTGAACTCAGTTACAATTGATATGATAATAACGTATTGAATGAGAAGACCTTTGACTGTCAATATTTTTCTTCATTTCAAACAAAAAGGTGTCTGAGTTTTATAATTGACTTCAACAGCGAAGTTGTCTGTAAATTATGTAATAAAAGTATGTTTGAGTATAAATTGAGGAAAATATTGAACAAAACCCTAACAGGACTTTGAATCGCAGACAAATTGATGGCAAAAACAAAATTCAATTTTGAATTGTCAGTGATTTCAATGAGTAATTTAAATGTTGTATTGCTTTTCATTTGATTATTTCAAAAACAAATATGTTTTTAACGGAAACTTTTGATAAGAAAAACATTTAAATGCTTTTCACTGGTTTTGAATTCAAAATTACTTTCAAAACAATTGATAAATAAATTAATGAAAATTTATTAATAGATTAATTAATTTGCAATTTAATGTAGGAATTGATGGCTGTGTTAAGAGTAAAATCACTTTCATATCACTTTCATCTGTGAGACTATAATCATAAAAATATCTAAACATTAATTCAATTGATTATTAGTTTTGTGGGAAAAGTAGTTAAAGAGTGAATAAAATCATTTTTCTCTAGTTTTCATAAAGAAATCATTTCTCACGTTTAGTATCAAATCAGAAGATCATAAAGATCTTGGTTTTTGATTTAATACATCATTTAAAGTATCAGAAATAATAATGAATAAGAAAATTTAATTTTGATTTTGAGGCCATTCAGTGCTCTAACACTCCGGGGGCTGCAGCACAGTATCAAATGGTATTATATACTGGCTCTGCAATTATTAATTTCAGAAATTGAATTAATTAGAAATTTTTACATAAATTTTTGTCACTCTATTAGCGATGACTTCAATGACACACTCAGACAGAAAAATAGTAATAATTTTTTATCTTCTAATCAAATGAATTATATTTTAGTTTCTATTCGTTTTTGCAGTGAATTTATTAAATTATTTGTCAAATGCATGAAATTTAAGAATTTTATTACTCTGTCTATTGAGTAAAAAATTGTTAATAACTCAACTGTTGAAGTTTGAAAATGTCTTCAAATCTATTGAAACTATCTTTTTCTTCGTGTCTTTTAGTGAACTTTTGGAATGTCTTCAAAAAATCCTTATTTTAATTTAAAACAGTTTTTTGACTCAAAATTACTATTAGTTTTCAGATATTATTATTCTTTAATAACTCAATGAAGAAATGCATTAATTTATATCTTGATTTTTATAGCCTTTGAAAAGTAATTTAAAAATCATTTTTAAAATTCAACTTCTGATCAGAAGTTATCATTTTTTTTCTTCCGAGTCTCAGATTTTTGTTTCGGTGAATATTTTATCAAAAAATTTCTCTCAAATCATAATTAATTTGAATTCAAATATATTTTCGATCATTAAATGCAATAATAATAAAACAATTTGGAAATCATTTTATAGCTTTTGTTGAATTAATTTTTTCTTATACTCTGAGATAAGACGACTTTTCTCTCAGACCCTTATGACTTGTCTTCGGAATTATTACCAAATAAATAGATATGAAATGAAAAACAAGTTTTTTGTTATCCATTAGCGAAGAAAATCCTCCAATAAAACAATGATAATAACAATAATTATTAGAGAAATGCTAATAAATTAAATGAAGAGAAAAATGTCAATTCAATAGAGAATTCTTCGGATCAGATGTGACTCGAATTCATAATTAGACAGAAGAATGAAGTTATAGAAGAATACGAGTTATTAAAAGTCATTTACTAATTGTGAGACTGTTTTTCTGATAGTCTTCTCTGAAATCTATTGATCTGTTGATAGCACTCAGTCTTACCTTTCAATAGAAAATTTTTCATTTATTTTTCCACTTTTTCTTTGTTTTCAAACTCTTATTATTCTCTTATTATTAAGAATTTCATTGAATTAATCATTGGTCTCATGATTTGTGCAATTCGTGTCTTGACAATAAATATCGAGACATTTCAAGGCAATGGATGTGCGTAACATTCAATGCCTGTTCCCTTAGTTATTGGCGGTGCTCTCACTTTATCAAACAAATACATTAATTATTTGAGAAGAAAAATTGCAAATCTATTGAGTTTTTATTTTTCATTCTTATTTCACTTAAATAATTGATTCATGAATTTAATACATATCGATACAAATCTAGGGATCCCTTGATTCTGCAACAGATAGTGACTATTGAACTTATCAGTCTCCCTCTCGGTTTCACCTCTATTTTCATTAGAGGCGAGTATTTATTCAATAAAATATCGTTTTCTAAGTAATGCGAAAAAAAATTCTTTCCTCTTATCTGAAGATTTCGGTCGACCGAAGAAAAAGACACCGAAAGTAAAGGAAATTTTTGTTGTATTCGACTTTTGAAAAATGGTTTTTCTCATAACTATGGGCAGAGAATTGCGTGATAGGAGAGACACAAAATAAAAAGAGATCAGCAAAACGGGGGCTCATCCTATGCTCCTATTATGCGGTTAACACAGGAGTTGAGTAACAATGAGAGGCAACACATTTTTTCATCTGAAAAATGCTTTGTGTGTCACAAACGAAATATTTAAAGTCTTACATCTAATGCCAGACCCATACAAATAATTGGTCGATCTTCACCTGGAGGGCGATAATTAACCTTGAAATGGATGCCTCCGACAAATTTCTTCTTTACTGTTGTTTCTCTTACATAATAACAATCATAACCATACGATTGGTTACCTATAAAATCATTATTTTATTCCTAATTTGCATTCTTATGTGTGTTCTTCTGTGTGAACACATCGGAGAAGAGTATTGTATCAAATGAGAGGAGAGTCTGTGTGTGAGAGCAAAAAAAAGAGGGAGAGGGTATCCTAAACACTGGAAGTGGTAGTTCTGTTTTGTATGTGTAGTAGTGCTCAATAAAAGTCATTGGAAAGGAATTGCTGTTTAATAACATTGTTCTTATTGTAAGAGTATTTCTCTGCGATTATTATTAACTCAAGTTTTATGGCCGAGACTTCGATTATAATATATAATAATTGCTATTCTCTGAACTCAAATAATAATAAGTTGTTTTTGGCTTTTAATTCGGGTTCAGCTATAAAATGGTTGTGTGTTTCCCCCCTCTCCTTTGTCATAGGCTGCTGAATGACTCGGAGGCAATTTCTTTAATCAATAATTTTCTAATGTTATAGACTGCTATCGGATTGCCATTCATTTATCCCATTCTTATTTTAATAGCACTTATACTCCCGAAACAGTATTATTATTATCAGACCTAATGTTGTTTTGAAATCATATTTAATTTCTTTCTCATCGTATGCTCACTAAAGCTCAGACAGAATAGAGAACAGAGAGCTCAGAATAAGAATATAATTATCCCAAAAAGAGACGGTTAATAATAAATTATTGATATAAACATTAATTATGAGACACATTAATATCGGAGTCTATTATTATAAATAAGGCTTTAATTTGAATTCTATGCTAAATAAGGAGAAAATAATTGTAATTTCAATCAATAATTAATCGATTTTTTGGTGTTAAAAGAATTTCTGATCAATTTTTTCTCTCTCCGATGCTTTTGTTTTGCACGAAGAGAAAGAAGAAAAATTTGATTTGAGGTTAAAAATAGCTGAGAGAACAATGGCTTTGAATAACAATTAGCTCAGTCTTTGTTTGGTAACTGATTGGTGAAAATCTTGAGCAGATTTTTCCGATTAATGTGTTTGCAATTAATTAGTTAATAATTGCGTCTCAGGTCTTGTTTGAGACGAGTCTACTTGAGATGAGGCATCACTTTATTTATTGGACGAAATCCAGGAGTCGTTTGATTTTCTAGATATCGATTTTTGATTAAATCGTTTGACTTAATAGAGAGAAAAAGTTAATGACTTTTAAAAAACCATTTCATTTGAAATGGTTTACCAAATGTTTGAATGACTAGACTTTGCAAATAACGACAATTTTAGTCAATTTCTTCAAAATTGATTTCGTGTTATAATCCGATTGATTAACAATTGATTTCTTTGATTCTCAGCTCAAATCATGTGCTTTTGAACTAACCAAGTTTATTGAGTGAGAAACCCAATTATAATAAACTCTTTTCGCTATAATCTTATTATGGGATAAAAATATTATACATTTTCTTCGTTTGTGAGACAGAAAAGTGAAAAAAAACAAAACTTTTCTTTTCTTTTAGTTGTTATTCATCTGAAGAGTGATGTCTTGTAATGTATTTTAAGTCTAACATTAGAATAGAATACATAAGAAAATAAATTGTAATAATATTTGTTTGAAAAGTAGTTATGGTAATAATGGTATTGTAATAATAGTATTGATAAGCAAATTGATTGATAGTTCGTTTCGTTTGGTTTATTCACTTATTATTGTTGGCCTTATTATCATTTATTATCTGATTATCGATACAAACACTACAATTACAATGTTTTGAGGCATACAACAAAAGAATTGTCTGTTTCCTCTCCTTCTCCTCAGCAGACAATCACTTCTGAAAGGAGCACTAGAGATGAGAGAATAGGGCGCTCAGAATGAGTTCTTTCATAACTCAAGTGATTCTCTCTGTCGTCTCATTTGCTTTGAATTTTTTTGAATCTTTCAAAACTATAGATATCTTTAACTATAGAATAAAAGAAAAGAAGAATTATTCTAATATATGAAGGGATGACAACACAAAAAGGCCTATTATATTGATATGAGAGATGAGGTGTGTCTTCACAGCAATTATATGAGCTGTCAGTTTGCGTTCATTAGATTTTATAAACACTGCTATAAATACGTTAAAGTGATGCCAAACGTCTGTATCGCCCAACCAATGAACCAATGAATGCAACTATTGTTAACTTTTGATGAGATAAAGACCTCTCTCCTATTATACCGATCTCTCTCTCTCTCTCTCTCTCTCTCGTCTGGTTTTTGTGAATACCTGACTCATCAAAAGCATCACTGGTTTGCACTCCTCTTCCTCTTATTGTAAATTTCAAAAACTCTATTCTAGTTTTAGCTTTGATTTTGTCAATCTTTAAGGGGCTGTTGTGTTGTGCCTAACATGTATTGCTCGGGTGATAGCCTATCATTTTCTAATCCAATTCTGAGTGCTTTGTATTTTTTCGGTTAAGTTGTATACATGTCTGAGCGCTGGGCCTATGTTTAGTGTTCTCATTATTAGTAGTATTGTTAGTACAGAATATAATATAGGGAACAGTTGTGTTGTGGCTTCTCATCCCTCAAGTCTTACCTTTTCATTATTGTTGTCAAGAAATAAACATTTAGTAGAGATGTTGATCGACATAACAAAATAATATGCATTTCATTGCATTTTATGCGCCGATTGTTATGTTATGTTAAACAGCATATCATTTATGTATTATATTATTATTTGAAGGCATTTCTCAGACCTTTTCTTTGATGTAATATTTTTTCGGTGAATAAATAATTTTACGGTTCGTTAGAATCTTTCACTTCTTCTTAATGTATGCGAAAAATTGTTTCTAAAATGTTTTGAAATGATGTTTGAGTTTTTCCCCCAATTTTTGGTGTTTTCCTTTATTTTTCTTATTCTGTGTTCAATTAATTAACCGATAGATTAATGCTTTAAACTGAAGGCAAACCAATTTTCAGTTGATTTGATACGAGAAGAAAAAAGTTAATCACCTTTTTTTCGTCGCCAATGTATGCAAAATATTCTGATCTGTTTTGATTTGAGTCAACACATTTTGCATAATTAATTAAACTTTACAACAACCAGGATACTTTTAAAGCCACTCTTGTAGTAATTGAGCCAAACATTTAGTCTCAATATCGGAACCAAAGCATTAATAAAGTGTTTTTTGGATGAAAAAAAATCTGTTGAAAAGTTGCGTAAAATTTCTTTACTCTTCTCTTAGTTTTTTCGCATCAGTTTCGAAGTTGACTTCAAATTACAGTCAAAAAACTCCTAAAATGTTTTAATTATATTTAAGTATCAAAATTCCATTAATACCAGAAACAAGAGTTGACTCCAAACACCGATAATTGGATTAATGTCGCCGTCATTTCGCCAGTCGTGAAGAAAATCGTTTTTAAAATTATATTTAAATATATTTCTAATAAAACTTTTTGGCAAAAAAATGTTAACAAAATTCAGAGATAACCTAAAAGTGTGTAACAGTTATACAGTTATTAGAGTTTATTTCAAGAGATGAGACCTTATGTTAGGCTTTGATCTTCGCTTCTGCTCTTTCTGAAGATCTGATACTAATCTCTGAAGAAGAAAATGGTTTTTATGAGATATTTTCAACCAATTTTTGCGCTAAAAATTTCGACTAATCTCATGAATAGATAGAATTTGTTATCAAATTGAAAGTTATCTAATTTCAAAAATTCATTACTCATTTTACTTTAAAATTCCGTAAACGTTATGAAAATAAATGGCGTTAACTTCGGACGACTTTTTTGAAGGATAAACATGAAAATTGTAACAAACATTTCACGCTTTGACAGCATCTCTAATATTGCATGTTATGAATTTTACGTCCGTTTATCGTCAAATACCATGTTTTACATGTGCAAGCTAGTTATCAGGCTAATTATCTTGTTAACCTAAGAATCTGTAGAAATATTTCCTGGAAATTGAGGCTAATATCGGTTTAATATTCATAATTAACAGGATAATTTGAGGTGGAGCTACCTTGCATATCTCTTGAGTTCATCGAATGTTTACACAGGCTATCAGTGAAATCAATACATTTTTTATGAATCAATTTATTGTTCACTGAATATAAGCTATTATTAAATATATTTTCAAATCTCTTATCTCTTTTGACAATAGTTTTGATTGTATTGAAAATCGATATTTCATTCATTAATAATAATCGTTTGAAATCTGATTTCAATCTAATCGTTGGAGAATTGAAGCAAACCTTTGAGATAAGAATAGATTTTAATCGTCGATAACAGCATTCAATCAAAATTACCAAAACTATTGTAAACTCTTATCTGTAGAGTGTATGTCAAACACCAGATTGAATAAAAAGTATGCAAATCATCGATCGGTTCATTCAGTTATGAATTAAAAATAAAGTTTTTCAACTCATGTCAGGCGTAGGTTTGGATCAGTTTTCAAATCGGAGTATTAAAAACCTTTTGTTCAATAAATTTGTTGTTTTAACTAAAAAATAAGAGAAAATTAATCCAAAACTTGAAATTCGCATTAAAAACAAGTCTTGGATTTACACAGAAGTAAAGTAAACTCAATATTAAATGAAATCGAGTAACGAATCGACGAATTAATGTTTGCAAGACTTGTGACTCAAAAATCAAAATAAGTGAAAGAGTTTGAGAGAGAGAGAGAGAGAGAGAGAGAGAGAGAGAGAGAGAGAGAGAGAGAGAGAGAGAGAGAGAGAGAGCCAAGTTACCTTTTAAAGGGATATTAACAATTAGACGAAGGACTTTCTCAAGAAGTCTTTGTCTTCACACTTGACTTCTATTTGATCCCGAATTACGTTCCTTTGCTCCCTATTCTGTGCGATTTAATAGTCTTACCTCACCTTAATTTCCATCAATCGTTTCAATTATAATGTCTGTCCAGTCGAACAATATTTATGAGGGAAATAATGGTTGTGCTCTTACTTGGGCTCAAATACAAAAACAAAAGTTTAATATTAATGGCTATATAAGAGAGCTGTAAAGGGTTTTTGACTATACCTGTGCTTATATAAGAGGCGATTATATATTGTGTTAACATTTAATTAGAGGCAATATAATAGTCAGACAAAAATTATCTGTTTTTTATCAAAAGAGAAAACATTGTATACATTATATATATATATATAGTGTTATAATACCAGTGTTTGAGTCCATGTCCTCCGAAAGGAAATTTTCTCACTATTATTACACTCAATATGTAATTTGCATTTAAAAGAAGACCAAAATACAAAAGCTGTAAAAGAATCGCAACATTAGACCCAACACTCTATGTTCTTTGCGACGAGACGTACCCCTAATATACCCTGGTAGTATCTATTACACTGATATTATATCACCCGAAGCTGTCAAATGTTAATGTCTTATATATAATACATATTCCCCTATCTTATAAAATGCAATAATAATAGAAAAGTTATTTGCCATTAATAGCTATCCCAGTGCACAGGTATCCATTGCTTCTGAACAGCAGACAAATCGATTCTAGAATTAAATGTTTTGTTTCTTTTGCCAAATGTTTTCATTAGAACTGAAGACAATTTTATAGTCAACCGAATCATTACATCGACTGACAAATGAATTAGTTTTTCGATTTGGATGTTCAGACACTTATAGACACTTTGTCTATGAATTTATAGCCCTATCCCATGGTTGTGAAGAGTAGTTTGCAATGGAATGAGTTGAAAGGCATGACTGACTCCTGTCTAGCTATTGATTCATTGAATTATTATTGTTTTATTATATTTAATAAAAGAGTGTTTAATGCATTCAAATGAATGACGATTACCATCAAAATGTTGTTAAAATATTTACTCATTTTTCTTGTTTTTCATGGATGTGTTGGTCTTCTCATCCGAAAACATCAATTAGTTATTCAGATCATAGTCTTTGAGCTGCAAATCATTTAAAATAAGAAACCATTTTCTTCTTCATCCAATACATTCTTTAGCGTTCATTCAAATCCATTGATTCATTAAAAGACATTTTCTTACTTTTGATGATTATATGCTGAATACGAGTAGCGATTTGTGTGCACTCACTGCCAGTGATCGGCACTAAATTACTTATTATTTTTGTGTGTGTCCTCTCGTCAGATCACTTCTTCTTCATTTGTCTCTGTGTTTGCCATTAAATCAAAGACTTTTAGTTTGTTTTGTTTGGGAAAAAAGTTTTCTTTTGATGAATTTCCTGTTGATTTAAACGTAATTTTGTCCTTAAGTCGAGAAAATTCTTTAATGAATTTAAATTTATTTCTCCGATAATTTTTGTTCTTATTTCCAGTAAAGTCCACTAAAAACAAGAATTTAGTCATAAAATTGATTTTCTTCTCTTCCATTGAATGATCAGTTAAAGTGAAAAATATTGTTTCAAATGAATTGCTTGGGTTTATAGTCCGGATCTTTGACTCGTATGTCTGTTTGAGTTCATTATATAACGAGTTCTGTCCATTACATCACCACTTTTGCCGATAATGAGATGAGACACGAACTTTTCATATGAGAAACAAACCATTTAAAGAAATACAATGTATGACAAAACATATGACTTATTCTCTTCTCTGGTTATCGAAGTCATGAACTTTGAATATAAGGAATAGATTTTTTTCAAACCTATCGATAACAGTGACTAAAAAGTAATTTCTATATAAGTCTTGTCTTTCGTGTGATTTTTGTTTCTCTCAGATTAGTCTCTGTTCTTATGACAGGATTATTGTCACTCGAAGTCAATATTAATGATCAGTATATTCCCAGAGCCCGAGCTGTGGCTAAAATGATGGCACACCTGTTCAACTGGTTATCGCATTAATATTAGTTATGCAATGACTGATCAGAAGCAGAGCACAGAACAAAAAACTGGTCCGTCATCTCTAAGATCTGCTGGAAAATCATTTACTGAAATCGAGTCTATTATTGGCTGAATGGATAAAAATGTTTAGTATTTGTCTTCGGGCAGAATAATCGACAATAGCGTTGATATAATAAAACAAAATGCGATCGCATTTTTTGATTTCCAGTCCTTAAGTGACAGTGGGACGTCTATGCCCAGCCAAATACACCTGTGCCCAGATGCTCGCACTCGCATAGACACACAAACTATGCTGTGATATTAGCATCTATGACCTTTTTTTTATCGTTTCTCTGAATATTTATGCCCTTAAGTCAAAATTGTATTTCTTTTTCTTCTCTTCTAATTCTGATATCAATATAATAATAATAATATCTTATAATAAAGTATTTCTGTCTAAAAACGACTAATCCTACGGAGAAAACACTTAAATTGTGTTTTCGCACGAGAACTGAATTAATAATAGCACCGACTCTTCTCTCTTATCAAATCTCTTTTAGAGACCCAATACTTGAAATTGTTTTGTGGTCTTAAGGTTTTGCACAGAATTGCATGAATTCCTTTCTATTCCTCCCATTGCGCTTCAGTGCAGAGCATTTGAGGCTTAATTGAAATTTTCTTATCCAAACAAATGGCTTTAAAGACCTTTGAAAATGATCAGGCAAATAGCTTTTGCTTGCTGACTTCAGAAATTCCAAACATATTTATTGGTATTTATTAGTATTTTATTATTTCATTTCTTTTACGCAATTGATTGCAATTGAAAGCAAAGAATGCGTTAAAACTGTTTTGTGATAAGTTTTGATGTTTATATGAAAGCAGATTTGTTTAATGGTTTAAATCAGTTTTTGAAAGAAATGACAAAATAATATCAAAACCGAATGAAAATAAACTTTTTATCTATTTTTATGTATGTCCTCTGAATTGAAGATAAATGTGTCTTCATTTGCATATTGAATGCATAAACGCATTAAATATTACAATGAATTAGAAGACAGACAAAAATGAAATTCATTTCTGTCTTCAGTAATAGAAATAAAAGTAATATTAATGACAAGAATTATATTTTTCTCTTACAGACAGAATAGAAGAGCTTTTTGCCTCGAAAATAGATTTTTTTCCTGTTATAAGATATAAAAGTACTCGATTATCATAAAAGACAAAGAATTGAATGCCTGCCAACAGTTAAACCAAATGCTATTTTTATTCAGTTTTTTGGATGAGACTATAAAATGAGAAAAAGTCCACAATTTTTGACATCAAAATGCATCAAAAGATTAGGAAATTACAGAAAAAAATTCCATTACTTAGAGATCAGAGAACATAATGAATAACTTTTTTTTTATTTCTAATGGCTATGACTTTTGAAATAATCTTAGTGTCTCTTCGATGGTCTCTCTCTCTCTCTCTCTCTCTCTCTCTCTCTCTCTCTCTCTCTCTCTCTCGACCCTCTCTCCACTTATGGTTGATATTTGTTTTGTTGATTTACTGCCACTTGTTTTGCGTCAGAATTAATTATAAAACAAATCAATTTTGAATATATTCGAGGAAAAGAATTCAATCAATTTTTGCAAGAACTCATATTTATCTTAGTTTTGTTAAATATTTAAGAAATGTTTGAAATAGTTTTGCTTCACTTTAGAGAGAAAAGAGATTTCGTTAATTGATTTGAGACCTCAGCTAATAATATGTGTTTCACTGATGAGAAAGATCTCTGATATTAATAATCGATTAAATACTTTAAACACTTTTAAATCTAAATTATTTTCACATAATTTTTTGCTTTGTTTTCTTCTTGGGATCAACTTTTAACTTATTTATTAAATTCATTAATATTCTCACAGAAATCACTTCAAAAGTATTTCAAAACTTTCAAACCATTCATCGATTGGTTTGAATTCATTCTTAAACTCAAAAATCAATTAATTAAATAAATGTTATTATAAATAATTTTTTTGCTACTCTTTTACCCGAAACGAAACGCAATACTCATAATTCATATGAGATTTGAATCCTAAATATGATTAAAAGTTATTAAAATCTTTTAGCGATTTAATGATCAGAAGAGCCAAACGATGGAAACAAAATGAAACGACTCTTCATTTTTGTTGTTATTCTGTTTAACTATTTATAAGTTTTTAATTACCCGTCCTTTTGAAGTATTAGCAAAAGTATTATCATTAGTAATATTGAGAGAAAGAAATAAATTGATTGGAAATCAGATGAATGACACCAAACATAAAATTGTCAAATATTCAGAATCAGTGAGAAGAGGGGGAAAACCATTTTTCTGTAGCAAATAATTTATTAAATCTTAAGTAATATCTGAGTGGAAGAGAAGAGCAAAATATTTCTTTGATTTTGCTTGAAATTCAAATTTTATTTCTTATGAAATATGTGATCAATAATTACAGTATTGAAGAGAATAAAAGCAAAATAAGTTTGAATATAATATTCAGAAGAAGCTAATCATGAAATCAAATGAAACTTTAATTTTATTGGAAAAAAGTTGTGATTTTGTTTATAGATTTTTTGCCCCAAAGATGTTTAGCCCGGAGTTAACTAATAATGATTTTTTTGCTCTTCCCTTCTATTCGGTGCTCTTATGCTTCAGAGTGAGAGTCAAATGAAAAGCATTTTCTTGTCTTTTGGTCATTAAGAGATGGTTTGCATGTTATTATCAAATTTATTTTCAAGACTTTCATTATAAATGAGTTCTGAATATATTTAATAACAATTAGAGAATTGCATTAATTTTTACTTTTAATCCTTTTGATTAGTAAAGGATTTCAAACTCTTTTTATTTAGTAATCAAAACTAAAATGGTTTAGAAATTGATTTTTAGTCAAAATTTGAGTAATTTTTCCGTGAGATTCATATTTCTGAAAAATAAATTCCCAAATAATTTCGTTGACTTTTATTTGAATTCAATTTCACATAAAAATCAAATTGAAATAAAAGTGAAAATAAATTATTTATTTCTGATATATCGATGGTATACACAAAAAAAGATTAATAATTAAATGAATTATTATTTTCATTAACTAATCGCAAATCAAAGCAATAAACGCTTTCTTTACGTCAAATATAATTCAAACTAAAAGACAACCAAAAGATTTATTTATAAAAAAAATGTTTAAAATATTCAAAATAATATAAAACTCATTAAAAGTTAGATAGAGTGAAATAATTGCTTAATTAGTTATTCTTTCCGTTTCTTTGCGGCATCAATACTGACGTATCAGTCAATTATTGCAAATGTTTTTAATATATTGTTATTTAAAGGAAATAATGTTTTTCTCGGCTAATGAATAGTTTAAAAATTATTTATATTATCTCTACTGTTATGCAATTGAGTTAAGATTCCGATGAATATAATGGATAGGAATCGTTATGTATTCCCAATTGCAGGGACTTAGGCCTTGACTAATGTAGTGGTTGTGACAGATTTTGTCGTTTACATTTGTTACATCGGAGTCTTGACTAACAGCACAGTCAGGTAAACGACACACAGGACCAGTACGTAAAGGAAGAGTAATTCCCAACCTATTTAATGTTTTAAGGAAAAATAGCCCCCTTTTCTGCTCACTATTCTCAAGGATTCGATGGCAATGAAGCCATAATACAGTAGTGTTTTCTATAGTCATTTGATTCTTGGCTTTTTTTTATCAGTGTTAACCTTAAAGAACAATTTGCTGGAGAAGATTGAGAAGACTGGTTAACGTGTTTTATCTCACATTTATCTCAGGCCTCAATCCTAACAGAGCTGAAGAAGTGCATAAACTGATGGCATAACTGAGCGCCAAATAAATTGCTTAAACGTCTGCAAAATTAATAATTGGAGAGAGAGAGAGAGAGAGAGAGAGAGAGAGAGAGAGAGAGAGAGAGAGAAAGGGGAGAGAGAGAAAGGGGAGAGAGAGAAAGAACGGGAGAGAGAGAGAGAGAGAGAGAAAGGGGAGAGAGAGAGAGAGAGAGAGAAAGAACGGGAGAGAGAGAGAGAGAGCGAACAGTTGATATTGAAATTCAAATATAAGTTCTTAAAAATGTTTTAATAAGATATTCATTGCACACAACGGCATAATGTGTCTGAAAATGTCATTTTATAACAATTTTTGAGATGATTTGATACTTTTTTCTCAATTTTTCATCTTTTCGAAAGTTGTTATTCTATGGAAATACATATATTTTTAGAGATTAATTGATCGTCAAATTTCACTCGATTTCACTTATCTTTTTGTTGTGCAGAAGTAATGGAAAAAAATCATTTAATATATTATTTTCCACTCATTTGTTATTAATGTTCAGTAGTTTTAGTTTTGATTATTTTGTTCGTAAGAGAAAAATACAATTTTGTTATAATAAGAGTCGAAAATAAGTCAAATTCATTGGACGTAAAGTAAATCGACAACAGTTTAAAAATATATCTGAAAAAAAGAAGAGCAAAGAAATTAAGGCCTAAGGCTTACAGGACTCCAGTTATTGGCATTATTTCAGTTGTTTTAAAACATTTTTTGTTCTGCTTTTCATTGTATCAGATCTGATACACTTAGTACTAAAGCCAAGGGGACAGTAATATTGAGCACACATTCATGAGTGCCAGCGCTCACAACAGGACTTCCAAACTAATCAACAATAGCATAGTTGTGCTGACTATGGATGAGTTCCAGAAAAAAAAATCATTTAAGCAATCATTTGGTGATCGCTCATCATTTGTTTGGAAGTCGACGTTCACCTTATCGTTGGGTCGGACCTCACTCAGGCCTCACTCAGGCGTTTAAACGCACAGATATCAACGCCAATTCAAATGATGATTATTATTATAATCCCGTTAACCGTACAACCAATTTATTGGCCCCAACCTATTGGGCGACGCGTTCTTTAGTCACGAGTCATGGGCTCCAAATCCTAAATCAAATTAAACGTAAAAATAGTGCCAAAACACATACAATACGTAAAAATTCGTGAATATGTGTTTGAATTTTCATGTATTGAATAACATATTATTGACTTTAAATTGTTTGCTAATAAACAGCACTAAGAAAAGCAAAACACAATTTGTTTGCTCTGAAAAATAAGTTGTATTGACTCTAAAGACCAGTGAATAGACTCTCAATTATAATCAATAGTTATTTAGTTTAACAAATAATGTTTGTATTGTTTTTGCGCTCAATTTTATACAATATATCGGAGACGAGAATTAATGCCAAAAAAATAAGTCAATAAACAAACCTGTTTTCAGTCAGCGCTGACATAATATCGGAGCAATTTTTTCACTGAACTTTTCTCTACTTTACTAAAAATACATAATTTTTATTATATTTTCTTCTGACCAATAATTTCTTAAAAATCGATGCTTTCATAGATAATAATGACTTGAATGCAATTTTGAAAGTATTTTGGCTCAAAAAATATCTCTCCTATCAAAAGAGAAAATATGATCTGAGAAAAAAAGTGAAGTAAAGTAGCGCTTCATATCTGATATTATTAATAATTTATTCCGATTAGAGTCTACTGTATTTTGCAATATTTTTTTCGAGTTAAAACCAGTTTTTATTATAGACATAAAACCAACAAATTTATCATAAATTTGGTATTTGACTACTTTTTCCTAAAAGAATTTTTATGGCTATCCATCGCAGCATTGTTTTAAGGCATTTTGTGGGAAGTCATTAAAATGGTTTTCCTTGAAGTTTGAAATTAGAATAATTTGAAATACAATAGGATTTTGTTTTCGTGAAAATTTGAAAATTTCAATGAAATCTTTTTGCATTTGCTTTTGAATTGACTTTAATTTGTAAAACACTTGAAATACCTCTCAAAAGGCTTTTGTTTCTTAACCAAAATTTCAAAGGCGTTAAAATATTTGATGTCTGAACTCAGATTGTTAGGAAATGTGTTGAGTAAAGCCCTCTTTTTCTAACCGTTAGACTGAGTTATGAGGAGAAGTGCGTAAAAAATTACTTATATTAATAACTATAATGTTTTTGAATTAATTATGAGTTAAACAGCATTTGGCTAATAATAACTGTTAATAACAAACATTTAGTTATTATTATTATCTGATTTTCACAGAGAAAAAGAGAGAGAGAAGTGTTTGCTCTTTAAGTTCAAGATTTTTGATTTTCTCTCTTCACATAAGTTTTTTACTCTTAATTTGAATACTAATTAATTTCCAACGAAATATGAGATTATATTTACAACTCTGTTATGAATGAAAATGTATAGAAAAAGAGGCGTTTTTGTGGAAAACACATTAAAAACACTACTAATTAATTATTTATAGGAGAAAAGGGTTTCTTATATTTTTTTTCTCCTTTCATACTTTTGTTGCTTATTTCTCATCTCTTTTTAAAAGCCTTTTCCCATTCAAATGCCTTAATCTATAACTTCTGAACAAATAAAAACTTCAATCCTTTATTTGATTCAATGTTTTATTATTATTAGAAGAAAAATAGTAATAAAAATTCATTTCAACCACTGATTTGTAAAACCATTAATACTATTGATATGTTTTTATGAACTGAAAGCCCTTTTTCGCACAGCATTTGTAATACAATTTAGGAATTGAAACGAAGAAAAAATCATTTTATCAAAGATTCAGTAATTTATTCCAAAACAATAAAATTAATTTCTCTTTTCTTAACCAACTTTATAAGAGACAGAAAAGTCATTCAAATTTAATTCAATTATAAAAATGGCATAAAATAGAAGAGAATTAAGAAAAAGGTTTTGAGAATAAGAAAAATTCAAAATAAAATATTACCTTAAAGTTAGTAAAGTTTTAAACTCATTTAAATTAGAAAATTGTGTAAATTTCGTGGTCTCTCTCTCTCTCTCTCTCTCTCTCTCTCTCTCTCTCTCTCTCTCTCTCTCTCTCTCTGTTTCGTCCAAAAAAATTAGAGAAATAATTAAAATCAAAGCAAAAAATCAAAATATTATCTAAATGTTATCATAGAAGAAATAAACGTTCAGTTCTTTCTCCAACTCTTATGTCTGTCCTCTTATCCTATCTTCTAATACACAAAATCTAAGTTAAGTTAAAAAAGTTGTGCTCTTCAACTGATTTAAAGCGCAATTTTCATTTGACAATTAAAACGACTTTTTTCGGCTCAAAATAGTTTTTCGCTTTTATTAACTATAAAATTACTTTTTTTCTATCGAAGAAAAACTCCTTTTTTTAATCCAATTATGTATTGAAGAGAATTTTCAGACGAGAAGTGAAATAAATCTGTATTTACGTCAATAGCAGAGAAAGACTTAAAACACAACTAATTCCTGAATCAAAAGCCTTTCAGTTATTAGCTCTGAATAAGAGTTACATTGAATTCAATTATATCTAAACTTTTAAACTATTTTTTTCTGTGAAAATATTTCGATAAAAATTTGGAATATTTTCTGAATTTTTTTAATTCTTATGTAAGAAATATTAAACTTATATAACATTTAAGAAATCGATTGATTTGATTAATATCTATATTTGTGAACCGCATAACAATTTTTTTCTTCTTATTTTACATGTTTTCAAAGACTATCAGATTATTATACATTTCAAATGAAATGTTTCGTGAATTTGTCTTTTGCTCCAAAAAAATTTGATGTAAACCTCTTTATCTATCAAATGAACTGAGCTTTTGATTGACTGAAGACTCAACTTAATCGTCTGTTAAGATATATCTTGAAGTTATTAATTACGGCTCACTCCTAGACCAAGAATATAATTAATAGTGAATTACAATTGATTTTCTTCAAAAACATAGAAATCTCTGTTTATTTTTATGTCTTTTTTATCCTCAAATTCATAGATAACTTTTCTTAGTTTTCTGGTTATCAACGGATTACCAAATAATCTATCATTTTGTTTAAAATACACATTATATCTGTGTTTCTTAGCCTAACCTCAATATTAGCTTATCTTTGATTTCTGAAAAAAAGTTCAATAATTTTCAAAAACATTTGTTTTAATCAGAAAACTAATAAAACTATAAATTCAGTCATCAAATGATTAATTTTAATCATTTAACTAAAACTAAAAACTCAATAATTATTTCCTAAGAATTGAGTTTTATTTTAATAAATATTCATCTTTTAGGTACTGATGAATAGTATGAATATTTTTCTTATTTCTGATTAATTAGTTTTTATAAATAGAAGAATTAATTCCCAATAGTTTTACTTATTTTGATAAATTCAAATGTGTTTGGCTCTCATCAGAGAGAAAAAATCCAAATTATTTTTTTTCTTCACTCGAAATGATTGAATAACTTTTGAAATATTGATTGAAACTTAAGATTAATTACTGTTTCATCCAATTATGTATTCATGAATTGAAATCCGTTTTTCTTATAATTTAAAACAAATTCTCGTTTCGGAGATATTGTAAACATTTGTGCGGAGAGAGAGAGAGAGAGAGAGAGAGAGAGAGAGAGAGAGAGAGAGAGAGAGAGAGATCCAAATAATAGGACAGTCAGTCCGTACGTCCCAGTGCTGACTGACTTCACTCTATTTATACGATTTGAATGAATTTTGAGTGATTTTTTGCTAATATTTCTTAAGGCAGTCACGCTATTAGCACAGCATAACTACACTGTACTATCAGTGCTCATCAAATCCGTAGTATTTTCTCTACACAACAAAATTTATCCGAATTTATAATTATTGGATGTTTTGGGGTATAAAACAAACAACGATTAGTCCTAAGAATGAAATAAATATTATTTTCATTTCTTCTCCAAAACTTAAATGCATTTTAAAAATCGTTTTAAAATATTTTTGATTCAAATATATTGACGCAAAATAACAGCGATTTTATATAAGACATAAATATTATGCAATTCATAAAAACTAAACATAAAAAACTAAATAGAGTCAATGTAATCGTTTTCATCGATTAATTGCCAGAGGGTTGGGTGGGTTCTGACCAATGATTTCCAAGTTTTGATTTGCGCATCACTTTTGTTATATAAGGAGAGTTTTCTTTCTTTTATATTAAACTCTTAAAAATTTTATTAAGTCTTTTGATAAGAAATAAAAAGTTTTACTCTCTTTCTGTGCACTAAATGTATTGAAAAAAGTTTTAGGAAAACCTAAAGAAATAATAATCCGATCAATAAATCATTAATGAAATTCATTTGTAATCATTTTGACATCATTTCAGTGCTATTTCTGTAATGTTTTTGTTGTAAATTTAGAAACAATTTTTACTTTCAAAACATTATAATTGGATTTAATTATAAAATCAGAAATTCTTGTTAACCTATTGTAAAGTTTGAAATTTTAAAATCAATTATGATTTAAATCATTGATTTGTGGGCTCAGATGGTATCGGAGTGTCAGCTCTTATCAGAGTTAAATGGCCTCAAAAGCTAATAACAAACACTTTGTGTTGGATTTGTTTTCAACCCTTTCTTATGCTTTGCACTTAAAAGTCTGTCAAAAGACAGAAAATCCATTTTTCAAGAAATTACACTCGAGTTCAAAGTGGAGCTAAAAAAAGAAAGTTTTGCTATAATTCATGACAAGAATATAATGTGATTTTTAAACTGATATAAAGTGCCGACTGTTTGGCAAAAAAGGTTACACTTATTTAACCATAAATTCTGGACAAAAACTGTTACGAATATTACATCGACTCTGCATTTGAAATGAAATTTTTTGGAAGAAAAACCAAAATTTCAATTTTCTCTCAAATATTCAACGCGAGAGAAAAAAAAAGAGAGAGAGAGAGAGAGAGAGAGAGAGAGAGAGAGAGAGAGAGAGAGAGAGAGATTTTGGTGCAAGAACAAAATAAAATATTTATTCCTTGTGTGGGCTCTTTGTGTGCGAAAGTAGATAACAGAGATTTTTGTCATTAATTTTCTCTTCAATTCTTCATTTCATAATTTATATTAAAACCAAACGATTTTCTCCATTACTTTGAGAGAAGGACGAGAAAAAATCTCTTGTCTTTCGGTGCAATTTTTTTCGGTCATTCATGTTATTTGGATATACTTTTCGGGTGAAAAACGGGATGAGCAATGACTCAAGGAGTCAAACGAGCAAATAATCCTCAATGCAATGTCACAATGCGTTTAATATGATTTACGGCCACAGATTATGATTGGGGTCAATATAATTGCGGACCTTTTGCGTGTGCGCTCACACACACATACATACATACATTGCTCGGGCAAATTAATAACCAAATCGAAACTTTTAACTGTTTCTTGTATTTCACTTAAGGCTCGAAATATTATAAACTTCTTCTCATTTCGTGAAACTCTAATGGATTTTACACTCAAATAATTAATTGTTTTTAACGACTTTTTTTTGATACTTTTGTTTATCAATGAAAGCATTCTCTCTGTGCTGTCCCTCAAACTCAGGAATTATTATTAAAAATAGTGTTTTTCATTCTGTGCGGAATGTTTGAGGAACTGACAATTGTTTATGAATATCATTAATACATATCAAAAGTGCGTTTTTAGTCACTGTTGCCATATGTGTACCATTTATTAGTCGTTCCCCTATTCTATACCAAACACTATCGCAATGCACTTAATTAGAGATACAAAACCGGAAAATAATAATGACAGCCATTATAATGAATGAGTTCCCTTCCCGTTCCCTTTCGATATAACATTTTTTCTTCCAAAACTGTATTTGTGTCTCATTCTGTGCTCTTCTATCTCTCCATTTCTTAATTTGCATCACTGTTTGCATACATTAGTGAAGAATCGCGAGATTCTCATACAATTGGGTCTATGATCTTATCTTCACAGACGATGAGGATAGCCAAGGAATGGTTAGCCCAAACTTGGCCATTAGACTAAGAAATTACCTTGATAAACTCCTGGTTAAAGTGTTTAGGATTAGGATCCTAATGAATGAAACCGCCTTCAGAATGAGCTATTTTTACCCATGATACACTTTCACAGGTCACAGACCTTGAACATCCCTGACAACCGACTGAGACATGACTTTCATGTAACAGACAGATATGTTTTAGGGAAAAATTATCTTAAATTTAATCTAAAGTTTAATAAATTATTCAAATAATAATAATAACGCGAATCGATTCACACAATAAATAAAACTTTATTTTTATCCTTAAATACACTTTACTTCCCGTTCTTTAGTAGCGATGATATGGAAATGCATTCAATGTATTGAAAAACTGTATTAAAATTAATTGCAATTCTTATCAATTATTTCCTTTATTTTCAAGAAATATGTAATTATTTGTTCCTATTTCTCGTTGAAAGTCCACAAATATCTGTAACACTTAAGGAATGTTTCAATTCATTATCAATTAGTGGCACTAATAATAAAAGGCATTTTATTTTTCTCGGTTTTGCCTAAGAAATAACTTTCAAAAATCTAATGGCTTCTAATCAACAAAAAGGTTATTTTTGTTTTCAAATTCATTCCTCTCGACTATAATGTGTTCTTTCATCTCATTTTCAATTAAAAGTTGAGCCCAAAAATCACTGTAGTTTTGAGGCGAATATAAATTTAAATAAAATATTTTCAGTAATTATATAAATCGAAGAAAAATATAATTAATATCGGATTCAAATGACGACAAATAAAATGCGCCCAAAATTTCTTATAATTTACGCTAATATTTCTTTAATGGGATGTACGATAAGGACCGGTAGAATACAGTCCAAAATGAAATCAATTTGTTTTCTTGGCTGATATTGAGGACCAAGAAAAAACTTCAATGCTCTTATATAGCACATTTATCGAAGGGTTTGACCGATTTCTACATTAATTAGAGTACTGTTTAATCAATTGCTCTTTAAATATACCTGTGTTTAAGAATTTCTAGTTCTCTCTCTCTCTCTCTCTCTCTCTCTCTCTCTCTCTCTCTCTCTCTCTCTCTCTCTCTCTCTCTCGAAATTATATTTTGATTCTTGATTTTCTTATTACTTCTTATTCTTCTTTATTTAAGGACTAAATTTAAATTTTAATCAGAATTTTCATTTGTTTTTTCCTCTCTTCAATCGCCGCTTATATTACAGTTCCGACAAATTATTATCATTTTTCAAATAATAATTATTGAATTGAAGTTTAATTGAATGCAAATCAAAGCTCCCATTAATTTATGAATTAATTCATTTATTCCAAGATAAGAATGAATTGGTTTAAACAAAAAGCAATTTCCAATTTAGAGTCCAATAATTAGAATAATAATATTCAACACAAAACCAGAGATAAGTTTTTTTCTTCAGTCTCTTTACTCAGTTTTGTGTTTCATTGACACAAACGATATTTTTCTTGTGCTCCGAACAGAATAAATATATTCGCTTTTAATCTAAATGTGGTTCACTCGCACCCACATTAGTGTTGATGGACTAAAAATGATGACATGGGAGGGATAGGGAGGGCTCTCCTTTCAAAAGAGAGAGAGAGAGAGAGAGAGAGAGAGAGAGAGAGAGAGAGAGAGAGAGAGAGAGAGAGAGAGAGAATTATAAAACATTCTTATCATCCATAAGTAGAGTGAGATATGAGTTTATATTTTCCCCAAAAATGTCTTTTCCTGTTTTCTGAAGAAAAGACTACTTTTTGTGTCTCTTTTTTCTGAGAACATAAAAAATGAAAATTTGGTCAAAAATTGAATTATTTAACAAAAAAACTTTTCGATAGAATTTTGGACTTTTTTTATTTTTTATTTCTACGATATTTCTAAGAGAAAGCAAAAGTCAAACGATAGAAATGATGTCAAAAATGACAAAACTGTATCTGATTTGATAAGAGACAAGAATCCATCCAATCGTTCGCTTGTTATCAGACAACTGTTCTGTAATTACTATGTTTGAGGATTTTTTCTTCTTCTTGTGTTGACTGCCAGTGCACTCACATATACATTACATCAGGTCTTTCTTCTCTTCTTGAGAATGTCTGTCCCTCTCATTGGATCAATCGATCGGTGATTTTAATTAAAAATCAGATTCTTATGATTCTTGTGTTCTGTGGGTAACATAAGTGCAGAGCACTGGAACTCTTCGGAATAGAAATGATTATTTTATGACATGAGTCAACCCCAAGCGATCATTAATATATAATTTTTGAATTTTCTGCCCATAATTAATATATGCTGTGCTCTCTTTCTATCGACTACTGTCAAGTGATAGCCAGTACTGTATATTAGAGCACAATATCTGTTTCATAAGACTTTATTTACTCTCAGAATCTTTGGGATAAAGGTTTAAAACTATTTGAAAACCACATTTAAAGAGCATTTTTAAACCCGTTTCAGTACATTAGGGGATAAATGGCTAACAATTATGGCACCGGTTCTATGTGTGCACAGAATGATAAGAGTTTGTCAAACCTTAATGTGTTTCCACATTATTTTTATATTCAAAACCATATTATTATTCATTTAAAATCAAATTTATTTTCCGAACAAATTTGAAATTTCAAACAAAAAAATGTTATTTAAAATAATAAAACCAAATATAATAATAATAAACAAATGAATGAAAAATAAAATTAAAACTCAATTTGTATACAAAACTTATTGTCGTTTAAAATGATGTCATATAATATATGAATGAAAATTTGTTTCAAAATTTGAATATTTTTGAATTTTTGTCACATATTTTGTTTGAATAAATCGAGATTTTTATCAGAAAATTCAAAAATCAGAATGAATTTTGAAAATTTAAAATAAAATTTGTTTCAAAATGCAATTTCGGAAACATTTAAAACAATTTGTTCCTAATATTCGCTACAATTTATTATTCAGTGAATAATTGTTCCCAAAAAGTAGGAGAATAGAGAAATAAATCATTTTATTATTTGTTTGTTTTTCATTTTTGGCCATACTTTGTGTCGTATTATGTAAGACAGTGCAAGGTCTTCAGATTACAAGTTAATTTAGCCTGGGGATACTGGGTCACAATGCGGAGATGCTGGGTTTTTCAGTACCGGCAGTTCAATATAAGACAGGACAGAATTCTAGATTGTGGAGAGATCTTATTTTGGCGA
>JAQFXL010000156.1:0-29733 GCA_034693445.1 Edwardzetes edwardsi | reverse complement strand
ATCATTGTGAGGGTGTGCCAGTAGCCTAATCTTTAGCTTATGAATGCCAGTGCCCTTCGTGTCACTATACCTTTTTCTACCGATATGTTGCAACCTATGACCGAAATAGTTTTTTAATTGTATTCCAATTATTGGATGTCTGTCCCAAGACATGACTTGACGCCCCAAACCATATATAAAGTGTCGCTTTCATCCATTTAATATCATTTTGTTTTCAATTTATCAATTAATTTAAAACTCAACTCAAACTTAAAAATGAAATTTTTGATAATTTTAATGGTTTTGACCGCACTTTTGTCCGTAACTTTTGCCGGTTTGTATTCTTATCAATGTATTCACCCAAACATTAAATAATTGTCAATTTAATTGACAAAAGGATATCACCATGGTCATAGAAGACATTTCGCATATTCGACTCATATAAATCACGGCCCTGTACATAGACACCATGGGCATGGACACCATGGGCATGGACACCGTGGGCACGCATACGGGTTTGGCCATGCACCAGGCTATGGATATAATGGATATAATGGGTATTATGGGTAGAAATTCTGTTCTGAAAAGCCGATTCCCCACCAAATCACTACAGGGTTTGATCCCAGAGTTCCTAAAATCACTAATTGTTGACCAAAAGTACGATATTTATAATTATAATAATTTTCTATAAATTCTATGAAAACACTTATTTTGTTTAGTCTTTAGTTTTGATGATTTTATTGATTCAAATAAATAAATGATTACAAAAAACAATTGTTTATTCAGAAAAAGTTTCCAACAAATGTCAAAAACCTTTCTTTAAATTAAACTTTGATTGATATGAAATCGTCGAACAGAATCAGTGGTGACGTCCATAGGATGTCGAGTCCACTGTCAACACTTAGTGGTTGTTTTATCGATATAAGAGCCGCAACTGATTGACCCAATTCATAAAATATGTAACGCGGGTATAAACATCTGGAAATCCTGTTATTCAAGTAAATTGTATTTATTGTTAGTTCTGGTATTTTATTAGTTTTTTGTGTGCTTTACCTCTAATTCAACTATTTTTGTGTAAATCATAGAAAAAATTGTTTTTGTGGGCAATAATTATTTGGTTTATCATTGAATTAATGGTCAAAAAGCACTGACATTATTCTGAGTGTCAGTGCGACGAATGTCATAATTTAATAATAAAAATCTAATTAAAAAGCATTTCCTCAAAACTATAAATTATTTTATTATTAAAAACTGATATTATGGGAGCGAAAATGGTCGGCCCTTTCAATAGTTTGAAATAAATGAAATCCATACCTTCTTTGGCACACCCCGATCCAAAAGAGGTAATACCAGCCAAATGCCACTGGTTGCCTATTTTACACTGAAGAGGCCCACCAGAATCGCCCTTGATTCACAGAATAACGATACTATTGACTGCAGGGTTGTTAGCATATGAATGGTATAGAATACATACATGACATGTGCCCTTTCCTCCTATTAAATATTTGTTAATTAATATTAATTAAGGGTTCAATTCATTAAAAATGCGAGAATTTGTACTCAATTATAGCGATAGTAATAACTTGAAAATAGTTATCATTTGATTGAATTCAATCGATATATACCTTTGCCATCAGAAGTGCCGGCACACAAATGCCAGTTCTTTATTCCAATCTTGAACTTAGGATAGTATGCCTTTTGACACTCAGAGTTGTCAAACACTTGAATCCTGACTTTTTGCAGTATTTCTGCTCCCTTTTTATCTGTGAGTTTAAAGAGAATAGTCTTGGTCTCAATTAATCCAAACACTTTTGAATTTACTAAACCCTTCATACTATAATCAATTTTGCCCCAACCGGTAGCCACACACTCCTTGTCGAAAAAGTTTGCCTTGATATCTGGTGGTAGACATAAGGGCTGTACGTATTCGGATGCTTCAATGGGTTCCTGGAGTTTCATCAAAGCGATATCATTGTCATAACCCCTATACCAGGGATAGTGGAATACATGCGCCACTAAATGAGTCTTCTCGTGACTTTCTGACTCTTTCTGGTGATGTTCTCCAACTAAATGGTCATAAATTATGATTTAGATTAAAATGTGATTTTCAAGTTATGCTGTGCTAACCTCTGACTTCCCAATGCATGGCTTGAGGTAATGTGAAGAGTGGACTGTAATCATGAAAAATGTCAAATTGAGAAATCTTTGCAGACAATTGTCGTCATTATTTCATTAAAAAGTAATTAGTCGTCAAATCAAGTTTAATGACTTTTCTGACAAAACCACTTAATTATTAGACAGTATTTCCCCAAAAAGTGTCGATAAAAGGCAAGAATTTTCAATTTAATGAAGTAAGCAAATTGAGGCGGAGTTGCAAAACTAGTTGTCGTTCAATACATTTATCTGCCGATCAGTTTTGTAATATTTTTCACATAAAACACCAAAGAATTTCATTTTTGATTTTAACTCAAATATTACTCACTTTATGATACAATGAGCGGCGGTTATGACCCACGACTCGTCTATAAGTACGCCTACAAAATAAAAGCAAAAGTATAAGACATATACTATGAGTTCAGTTAGTTAACTAAGATTAGATAGTTCAATTGCAATCATAATTTGCTCTTCAGTTTAAATAAAATACATCTAAAATAAATTAAAAATTGTTGATTACCTCCACACCAATGACCAACTTTGCCGGCCTGTGGATGTGTCAGTCTAATTGATACCTGTTTAGATGTTGATCATTAGCTTGCATAAAAAATCGATTGTCAAATGACACATTGAATACCTGCCAGGGCCATTCTCCTGGTTGTGAAGTATTTCCGCCGACTATCCTCTCCGTAAGTGGACTTTCGTTATTGAATTTATTGACTCCACACTCTTCCGCATATGAATTATGCATTTATTGTTTACTATTGAGAATGGAGTGGAGTACTCACCCGTCTGTGCAGAGCATAGTCTCCATAAAGATAATGAGCCCAATATTTGAAAAATCGACGATATTTGCATAATATTCGACAATAAAACCAATTGAGAGGTCAATAGATTTGTTTCATCGAAATGCGTAAAAATTTGAGATCAGATTAACAATAATTTACTCAAACATTTGGAAAACAGAGAAGACTTTTGAATGAATTGCACGAAAAAATTTGTCAAACAGACAGAAAACGTTATCAAAATATCCCGCGGAAACATTCGAGCATTTCTCTGATGCTTTTTCATACCTTCTTCTGAGAGCTTCTTCTTTGGCATCAATATATTCTTGTCCTACTCTTATCCCAATATCAAACTCCACCTCATATGAGAAACCTGTGCTTCAACTGACAACATGATCGTGACCTCAGCTCAACCATTAAATGATCGCTTATTACAGTTAAAAATCATTTAATATTATCGGAAGAATGAATGCTCTATTTTTATAACAAGATTAGTTCATTGAAGACTTTTATTTTGATATTTCTATTTAAACGCGATTTTCATTTCAATTAAAATTAGCGAGAATTTCACTAAAAAAGTTCATGAAAACTACCTTGGTCATACCCTATATAGTTGAGTTGATTTTTTCGCGATTAAAAATTTAAAATACAATAGTTTTGCTTCAGTTTTGATTTTTTTTATTTGAGAGAAAGATTTGAAATTTGAATTATAATATAATGAGTCAATGCATTAAATTATCGATAATTTATTAAATATGATTAAAAACTTAACAAAACGTGAAATTTCTAAAATTGGAAAATTATTTACATAACTATTGGGTGAGAAAGCAATCGATTCAATCATTTCACGCAAACAACGGTTTTAATCGTGTGTTTGATATGAAAACTAACGCTAACTAATTGTTTTCGTGTTTATTATGCGGTGTTTTAAAGTCTGTTATGTCGTATGGATTGTTATCCAGTCGACAAACTCTGATATTCTGGTATAGACTCCAGGCAGATTAGGTCGCGCACAACCAACCCCTATGTTTGACAATAAAATAATAAATACAAAGTCAATAGTTGGTTAGATACCGACCCCATGACACGAGTCCGATGAGTGTATTTTTGCCCTCTTCTTTGAGACTGAGAGGACTGCCTGAGTCTCCCTGACACGAGTCCTTTCCGCCGTCTTTATATCCGGCGCACATCATATTTGGGAAAATGTTTTCTCTTCTGCCGACACTTTTCATCCATTTCTGACACTCGTCTGAGTCTAAGACTTCGACCTCAACCTTCTGCAGAACTCCAGGCGACGCAGATATGCCTTTAAGAGTGATATTGTCAAAAATCAATTCATTGACGCCATTTATTTACTGAATACCATATTGAGTGCGTCCCCAACCCGTTGCCGTTGCTTTTTCACCCGTAAAGTTTTGACCTGAAGATGAAATTTCATCAATTTTTGCATCAATTGTTGTTTTAGTAATAGAAAGACATTCATTAGCTGTCAATCATAAATGAAAACTATAGTCACTTATATTTAATCATTTAATCGATTGCCTATAAATTTGGAATTCAATTTCAAAGTTCAATTTCTGAATGAAAATAATGTTTGGTTTCATTAAATGCTAATTCATTTCATTGTTTCAAATCTAGATCCTAATCGAGCGAATCAATCAATTATCAAAATACCCGAACAAATCAATTATTTCAGTCATTTTTAAAAGATTTTCATTTTTTGTAAAATAATTGTCTAATGAATTGGAAAATCTTTTCTAATTATTTGGCATTACTTTATCCGTTCAAATCATTCAATGTTGACCTGTATTATAGTTTTTGTTCAATTGTTTTCTCAATTTTATCCTCGATTCAATAAATAAATAACAATTGATGGGTTTCATTCCAAAACCGAATATACTTCTATATGAAATATATCATAAAAGGTACCAAAATTTTTGACAAATAAATTCAAGTTTTGTATCCTTTGGTTTAAACCTGTTTATTGAGAATATTTGGTTTTGGAATGAAACCCATCAATTACAGAAATTTTGATAAACAGTTAAGAAAACAATGAAAACAAACAAATATTAAATGAAATTTGAATAAAACTTTCAATAAAGTAGGAAATGGAATAAAAAACAGTGAAAATTATTGAATATTTAATCTTTTATAGCAATCAAATAACTGTTTATGGTGATTTCAGTGATAAAATCAAGGAAAATTAATTAAATAGACAGTGAATGTCCATACCTTTATTGGGAAGACATATGGGAATAATATGTTCCCTATAAGTGACTTCTTGGGTGAGTTCTAACAATGCGATATCGTTTTGATAAGTCGCCGGATTGTATGCTTCGTTGACTACTTTCCGGCGAACCCCAAACTCTTCGTGTGGCAACTGTTCCGTATGTGCTCTCAAGTTGTAGTCCCCGAGTCTTACTCTCAGATTATTAGCTGGCGTTCTGTCGATTGCAATGAATTTAATTATTAATAATATATTCAATGAAAAATGACTTCAATTAAAGGAAGTGTTTTTTTCATAGAAATTGTGATAAAAAGCTAAACAAAAATCGTTGAAACGAGTGTTTTATTACTTGTAGACACAATGGGCTGCGGTGACGATCCAACGATTCTTAATGAGAGCACCGCCACACGATATTTTCTGGTTGAAGTACTGCTGTTTGACAATAGCCGCCTGCCATGGGTTATGTCCGAAGCGGGCGTTCTCTCCGCCAACAATTTTAGCGCCTCTATTGAAATAGATTTTTCCACATTCTGTTCAAAAAATAAAATATTTTCAAATGAATAGCTATTGAGTTCACGTCATATGAATTGAGAATTTTGTTGGAAATATATTTTTTTGAATTAAACTTTTTTGGTTTTTAACACAAAATAAAGTAAATAATTAAAGCAATGGTCTGAGCCATCAATCAATACCCGGTTCGTGTACAGGTTCTGCAGTTGAGGACGGCGTCGTGTTTGTGGGCAAATCCATTGGCAAACAACAACTCCATAGTATACCACCGTTGCAGAGATCAAGTGGTCGCCTGCCCTGCATCCAGCAACTGATGCCGAATCCGCACGGATAGGACTCACTCTGATAGTAACATTGCTGAGGAAATGCTGGCACAGAATAATAAACTTTAGACATACATTGCTTGAGTCAATGGGTTGTGAACTAACACAATATATAGCGAGCAATGCTTAAGAGATTCCAAAATGTTTGCGAATTTTGTTTAGAGCTCTGGCGATGAGTTCTTGTCAGTGAAGATGTCAGTGAACTGGCGATTGACAGCGGCGACAGTGGACCGATTCGGCCCCCAATATATGCAATACTTGGCTGAAACTGTATTATGCAAATGATGACTAGAAATGCATCGATGACTCTAAACATTCTGTCATTGAATTAATCAAATATTAATTGAATGTCAAATCACTAATTCATTCACAGATTTAGAGCCAATTCAGAGATATTTTGATTAGATTTTAGTTATTTATTAGAAATTCATTTCAGAAAAAAATTAAGGATTAAAAGCAAAAATCAATTTCCAAAAGCAATAAAAAATAAATTTGAAAATTATGTCATACTTTCAAAGTAATAAACGAAGCCATGAATAAGAAGAAGTAAAAAAAAGGTCAGATATGGTCCCAACACCTTTTGTATAATGAGTTGCGTTTCCATCGGTTATCAGTTATGGGAAAAAAGTTGTCAAAAATCTAAACTTCAATATATTCGTAAGTATTACCTATTTTTAAAACTATGTTGTTTTGGAAAAATCCAAATTCGGTCGACGTTTCTGATGAATATTTGAATGAGGACTTCATCAATATATACATTAAAGCACTGAATATTATTTAATAAACATGGTAATTTTTACAATATTAGAATCACCACATCATTTCTCTGTGGTAATGAAAAAATAATAATAATAAAAATTAGCAAGTTTGTTTTGGAGATTGACGTTATCGGTGCGCACAGAACACAGTGAATAAATTGTGATTTCTAGTGAATTTAGCATTTCTTTGATTCGAGAGCACAGGTAAGTAGGTCTGGCGTTTAGGGGGAAGACTCTGCAAAAACTGTTAACGTTAACAGTTGCGCGAGGTCTTCACTGCATTTGCAAAAGTATGACAAATACAGTGCTGTGCTCTTCAGCTGTGGATTGTTTGCTGACACCATTCAAATGGATTTGAATGGTTTGGCAGTGAATCCACTGCTTTACATCACTTCAGACATAACGAGTCGTAACAACAGATCTCTTCTTAGTTTATTCAACAAACTATACATTCAAACAATCGTTTTCCTCAAACTTTTGACTCTTTATTAGATCGCAAACAACTCCATTGAAGATGAGTTGCACTGGATTTCCACTCCGATAAGACAAGTAAAACATAAAACAATTTTCAGTCACTGGTATAGTAGGCACCGATACCGTCAATATTATTGCAAAGAAATTCAATTGAAATTTACTCGCAATTCAGCTGAAAAAATATCGGAAAATAAGTTAAAATTGAGTTTAAAAATGATTATCTCCGAGCAAATCAAAGGAAAAACATTAGTATTGTCTCGTCTATAGACTAGTGATTGAGTGCTATTAGTGGGACACAACTACTCTACGGTTGTGACCCATTTCCTACTATTATGCTATTACGCTAATTTCAAGATCAGGGTTATTGGTTTAAAAATCCTGCTCACTATAGCTCGATGTGGTGTGCAATAGTCGACAATCCTCTGCAAAAGGCTGAGTCGAGTATTTCATCTGATTCCAAGCAAATCGACTCTTCTCTCCATTAATGTTATACTTATTTAATATTTGTGTTGAAATTGTTATAAACGCGAAGTTTTTATTGTAATTGAATTCAAACTTAATTTTTAATTCGATTTTGGTTTGTATTTACTCATAAAAATTGGTTTTACGATTATTTTATGCAATGTTTCAATAGAGATGAGGCACGACCTATGGTTATCATTGAGGATATGCTGTATTTTACCTGAAGTTCATAAAAAATTGTCTAAATTATTAACTCAAAAATTCTTAATTATTGAGTAATGGAAAAGACTTTGAACATCGATTTGAATATTTTTTAGCCAAAGAAAAATTAATTTTCAAACAAAAAGAACTAGATCAGAATTAGTAAAGTGCTAAACAATTTTAATTTCAAAGTTACCCATCAACTTTTGAGGAAAAGTTGAAATTTGAAATTATGTTTTTCAATTAGTGTCAAGATGCAACTTTATTACAATCGATAAAGATGAAAATCAAATCAATCAATCGATACACGATAGTCGTGAACTGAGAGCATCATGTTGAAACACACTTATATTTTTGTTACTTAACAAGCATTGAGAACATCTCTATCTCTTCGAGAATTGAGTTTTCATTATCTCATTATTGAAAACATTTAGTGAAAGACTGGAAACACTGTTAATGTTTTTCAAAAGTTTATTGAAATTCTTCGCATAAATTAGCAAAAGATTTGTTTTGTGATAACCATTAGAATTGATTATCACTTTATTGAAGGCCCAGAAAAATAAAAGTATGTTAGATATGATAATTCGCTAATTTAATCGAAATTACTTAATGGACTCTTCATAACGTTTTCGTATTTCGAACAGGAAATCCTGGGTTAAGTAGCTCTCCATATGTGAACTTATTTTGGAAACTCAAAGCAAATTGTGTTTCATTTTCTTCTGTGTCTAATCATAAAAGTGATGATTAAAAACTCAAATCTTATCATTAATTCAATTCAATTTCGTTTGTCTTCATTGCGTAGTTCCGACATTTCGTCTTCAAAATAGACATCATTTTATTTAATGTCTTAATGACTGTCTTAATGGCTTAATCAATGTCATGGTTGTCTTACAGCGCAAATAACCCTTAAATTTCGAGGAAGACCCTCGTCAAGAAGAGCCTCATATCACACGAAAAATAGTAGTTATGCTTTGAACTCTTGTTAACCTTGCCGAAACAAAAAAAAGTTCACTTATTAGTTGTTATTATCAAGTTCTAAACATGGTTGTTTGATTTTTTTTACAGTTTAATGGGATTATTGTCTATATTTTAAACAAAGTAAATTTTATCACAATTTGAATGAAAAATTATATTAAATTTTCATAATTTGAAAGAAAATTCAAAAGACTTTTCATATTTTAATTTAATAGTTGTTTGACTCAAATCTACAAAACTTTAGATTATTTATTTGCTTTGAATTAAGAAAAGCCTAAAAAAATAATTACAATTTAAATGTTTTTTTGCCCGCAGTTTGCAATCAAAATGAGTTATTGTGTAATAACTTTAAAATTATTGAAAAGCTTTTGTTACTTTCATATAAATATAAGGATATGTTTAAGGATCTACTCTTTAAGACACAGACTCTGAGTCAAAATTATAACTTACCTAACTTTCTTACAAAGAAACGAGGGCTGACTTGTTCCCTGCTGACACACTACCCATACAATTGTTTAAATCTAAATAAAATGTTTTTACTTCGTGAATGAATACAATAAATGTTCATTTCTATTGTATTAACTTGGTATTACTCCAATTTTAATGTGATCTTGTTCGTTAGAATTGCAAATAATTCATTAGCATTTGTCTAGGTCTTTGATGATTTCGTAATGCAAAGTTGAGTTCATCGGCACAGGTATTGATCAAATTTAGAATATTGAAAATGACCAAGGATCGAATAACCAGATCATTGCATATAATGTCGATTCCAAAATGTAAATATTCGGCGCAAAAATGCAGTCTTTTATTAAATAAATAATGAAATGATTTGTTTCACTAAATGGCGATAAAAACAATTGGAAATCAGAAAGAGTTTAGTTTTGATCACAAATTATTGAAATCGATTAGAAATTGCGGTAAAAAACAATTGAAACGAATAACAAAACAATTTGTTTATAATTTGAAAAAAGCCCTAATTTTTTATATTATCGATAATCCAGTCGACAGTGTGGGACACCCTGTGATAAATTCCCGGTTGTCTGGATTGGGCGCAACCAAATCCGGCTGAGGTGATGCCCGCAAGAGTCCACCTGCCATTAGTGTTGATGACGAGAGGCCCACCAGAATCGCCCTAACATTGCAATTGTCATAAAAACAACAATAAATATAACGAATGAGACAAACAATAGGGAAGTCCAGTCTTACAACACAAGCGTCTTTGCGTCCGTCTTCATATCCGGCACACATCATCTCAGGAAATATTCTTAAGTCAATTCCTCTGGTCCTGTGCCACATCTCACACTCGTCGTTTTCAATTATGGGAACGTCTACTTTCTGTAGTAATCGAGTGCCATATCTGTTGCCTTCAGTTCCGATACAAATACAAAGAAAACATTTTTATTAGAGTTAAAAGTGTTATCGTAAAAGTCATCGCAATAGTTAAGACTCACTCAATGCTGGATCTGTTTTACCCCAACCGGTGACGAGTCCGTGCCTGTAAAACATCAGACATTAATGTTTTGCCTTTCAGTTTAATCTTTTGTCTTTTGGCACACATTTCTAGTTTTCAGTCAATTATTGTTTTAATTTTGATAAAATCAGAAGTGAAAGCTCGTCATAAACTAATTAAGACTGGTGCAATTATCAAAAATAATGCCTACCAGCCCTCATAATTGAATCCTGGTTGTGGTAAACACACGGGTAGGATATTGTCATTATATCTGACGGGTCTGTCCAGTCGTAAGACTGCGATATCATATCGGTCGGGATGTGAAGCCGAAAAGCGAAAGTTCGGATGAAGTTTGACTTCTGTGACCCCAAAATACTGCGGCGGAACGTCTTGGAATCGATGGTCTTCGATATCGTGCGCTCCGATTATCACATTTAGTTGGGGTATCGGAGCTCTGAAACAAATAACTCATTCGTTATAATCGTTTTGTTTTTGTAATTATCTTTGAATTTAAGGTTTTCGAACTAAAACTAATGAAATGATTCATTAAATTTTGATTTTAAAATGTGACAGATCCTTTTTGAATACATTTTGATAAATAAGAAACAATGATAAATGAATGTCTGATTCATTTAACTAAAACTTGCATTCATTCAAATCGATTAATTCAATAATTTGGTCAAAAATAAGAGATTCTATTTATAAAATTCAAAACATTTGTTAGTTTTCTTTATCACAAATTAATGGTAAAAATTGAATTGAAATAAATTATCTGAATTTCAATCATCTAATGATAGAATTGATACAAAGAGTGGGAATTTTTCATTATTTTTTACAGAAATGAAGAACAAATTGTTTGAAAAGACTTTGGATTCAAATCAATGGAGAATTTCTATTTGAAAAACTATTGCCACCAAAAATAGTTTTCTTATTTTAAACTTCAATTTAAATTATTTTTGGATTATTTATTTGAAAATTTTTATCAATAGACTGAAATTATTAACAGTTTTTCTCTTTTTTGTGATACCATATGAAAGTCAAAAGTTTTGGTTCATTGAATCAAATCAGAAGTATCTCGAAAATAGTTGTCGACAACAGTTTTGTCATAAATAAGTGGAAATACTCACTGATATATACAATGGGCTGCCGTCACAATGAATTGCTGGTTGACTAAAGCACCCCCACATTGATGTTTCGTGATCTTTATGTGCACCTAAAGAAATAAAGAAGAAATTAATTTTGAAATAGTTCCTGCTCATTATTTGATATGAGACTTAAATTGCTACATCTTTTGATCTTTATTTGAAAAACAGGAATAAATCTAAATGGAATTGGCAAGAGCTTAAAGTTATTACCAAATTAAGTTCAAAGATAAACAGGAAAATTCATTTTTGTAGAAATGATGGATTAGAAAGAAGTCAGGTTTGAGAGGTTATGTCAACTCTTATTCACAGCTATTATTTGGATTTTTATTTATTTATTTTCTAATTTTAAAAACTGGTTATTTTGAATATATATTTTTTGGTACAAATTTCAAAATGATGGCCTGTCTTATGGCCTGTCTCATGGCCTGTCTTTTGGCCTGTCTTATTTTTTTCATATTAATTAATAGAATAAAATGAAGAATATTTTCATTTAATGTCATAAAACTGGTTATATTCCTATAAAAGCCTTATTTGGGCTTTAATTTGAAAAAATTGGCTCAAAATCGTCACAAAATTATATATGAATGTCAAGAGTTTAAAAGCAAATGAAATATAAAATAAAATCTGATGAATAGCTCAGAATTTATTCTTTTTGATCTGATTTTCAATTAAAATCTCTTTAATCAATGAATAGATTTAACTGAAAGTCTGATAGAAGTCTATGTTTTCTGTTTCTCTTCTTATTAGTTGTGTTTCGACTTCTTTGAGGCAACTTTTAATCAGTTAAGACTTGATCTGAACTTTTGGTTTTAATTAATTACAAGAATAAAAGTCTGTTTGTGTCGTACCTGCCATGGGAATTCGCCAAAATATGCGTCCTGTCCTCCAATTATCCTATTTATTGGTTTGGCTGACGGTCTGCCACATACTTTTGAATGACAAACAATTAAATTAATTAATTTATTTCAATTTAATAAAATTATAATTTAAAATTATTGAACTTGCTTAATTCGAATAAATTAACCATAACACAGTTTTTCAAAAAAGGTTATCAGTATTTAAATTAGAATGAATTTGAATTCTGCTAGAGTATCTATTAAAACTAGGAAAAGTTTTAATTTAATGTTATTTTAAATTAATAAATGTTTGACCGAAACATTAGAGGAAACAATTTTCGTAATATTTTATGATTTTTTTTACGTAATCACTGATAACTTATCACCAGGATTATTTTTTATGTTTTGAATCATCTGTTATCCCCTTGTCATCAGAGATGCTACAAATTTATTACAAATCTAATGGCAATTATATTGAACTTCAATTAATTGAAAAAAAAATATTACATAACATCTGAAGTATTGATAACATTACGAATGTTTCGATGTTATCGTCGACCGCAACAAAAACCCTCAAAGTTCTCAATTGATTTATAACATTGAAAATTGAGGTAAAAATTAGAATTAATTTGAATGTCCGCCAGTCCTCACCAGTCCTTAAATTCGCATAAAAACTCTGCACTCATATAACAGGAATTCATTGAAAAAAGTTTTCATATTTAAGTGACGGATAAACCGATAATTCATAGTTTTATCGATCAAATCGATCAAATTTATCCCAATTTATTTGACTTAATTAACTAATTATGCAACAAATTCTCGTAAAATTTCCTCTCAACTATGACTGGTATTTCATAGCTCGGGTGGAGTCACTATGTGCTGTGCGATATCCTCAATATATGGGTAATAATAATTGGGCCTTTTCGGTAATAAATTTAGATTTTGCTCGAATATAATAACTGACTGGAAGTCGTATTAACCAAATATCAATGAATTAAATACATGAATCTAAAAAATAAACATATTTGAGCACAAACGGTGCTAATTGTTAATGAACCTAGGCTATGCCCTCATTTGAATATATCTCACATTTTTTAACTGTCGTTTAGCTATCGTTTCGGAATAATTATTGAAAAATTAGTTTTTAGACAAGAATTGCAAATAAAATCAGGTTTTACTGAATAGTCAAATATCAACAGTATTTTGATTGTAATTAACACTAAAATTGTTCGCCGATTGCACTCTATTTTGGTATTCATAGCACTGTTTCAGTGATTTTCAGACACAAAGACATAAATAAGTTTCAAAAGACAGAAATAATTATTATAAGCACTTTATTTAACCATTTTATCGGATATTAATTGTAATATTTGATGACATTCTCTACGAGTAATGAATACCAAATGAATTTCAATTATCTAATAATCAAAATCATTATATTTTATGCAAATCATTCAAACATTCAAATAATAAATCAATTCATTTGAGAATTACTTCATTTTTTGTTTGCTTTGTTTTGAAACTTTATTTGAATTTAAAATATTTTCATAACTAAAATGTGTTCACTTACTGTCCTCCTGAAGATTTCTGCCGTAGTTTTTCCTGTTGGACACCTCCCGAAAAAATGGTTTTACATATCCGTCCGGACGAGTTCGACGGATTGTGTTGTGGTCGGTCCCATAATCAATAAACTCTGTGGTCGGGGGAGTTGTGCGCCCAAAATGTGAAGGGTATGAATGTGAAGGAGGTTCTGGCGGAAAGTCATGGTTTTGACGGTGATTTGAATTGGAAGTCATATAACGAGGATGAGTTGGACTTGGGTCAGATTGGTCATCCCATGGTGATACCGAAGGAGGTGGTGGTGGTAAAGGAGGTGACGATGATGGGAAATGTGACTCATGAGAGTTATGTAGCATACAACAAGTTGTGCTGAAATCACCGCCACAGCCCTCTACGGGGGTTCCACCCGCCAAATAACATAATAAACTAAATGTACATGCTGATTGAGAACGTTGAAAAGTACATGTGCCAGGGTGACGGATCACTGGTGGCAAGGATGAGCCTGAAGCCATTGTCAAAATTGATTGATTAAAATTATTCGATTGAACATGCCCAAATTACTTGCCTGATTGACCTTTTGTCTGGACTATCACTATAAGTAGAGGAATGGCCACAAACGCCAAACATTTAATGGAACGCATGAATACGTTCCGATACATCGGTGAACATCTCATAGATTCATATTATCAGTCGAGTCGACACTCAAATTAATTGACGCCTAAAGTCTTTGAATTGAAAAGAAGATAATTATTGACATCAAAGGAGTGGTTCGGAACTAATATTATTCGGAAATCGATTCTTCAGAATATGAACACAAAATGACAAAAAACACGAATAAAATGAAAGACACGAAGAAAAGCAAATGAATTGCAATTCTTTATCTGATTCTTTGCAATGTATGTAATGATCGCAAAACTGTTAAAAAATATGATTTTGAACTAAAAACTTGTGCGCAAAGAAAAGACTGCAATAAATGATTACTTTTAGTACTTTTAGTGTGAGTTTTGTAATAAACCATTCATTCAATAAAAGAGTTATTCTTTCATAAGTTTAGACACAAAAAATACAGAAACGAAAAAAGACTAAACGAATCGGTTATTATGTAATCTTTTTCGCGATAGGAGAGACATAAAAAATTTTCTGTTCTAATTGTTGTATATAAAGGTCACACACTCTTCACTAGGTCTTCACTATAAGCACCGGATCATACAATTCATTCAACTGTTGAATCAAGTTTAAGGATGTGATTCACAAATACAATGGATTTGTATTAAGTCCGAGAGAAATATCATTGAGTTCGTACCTACAAAAAAATAGCTAAGGATTTGACCGGTGCCAGTGCGATGTGATTGCCAAAAGTATCATGCTTAAAATAGAAATGTATTTAGCCTAGAGTTTGAACTTATGACTTGAATTCGCAGAATTCAATTAGTTTTTTAAATTCATTAAAGTTAAAAGCGTTTCACTTCATTAGTTATGCTTAAAGTTTTATCGATTAAATTTTACAGACATTGATGGCCACAGTTATTGATAATAACCGCGATAACTGATAACTGACGATGAACAATTTTAATGATTCAAATTAATATTAATTATCAATCGATTATCAATTGATGTAACGATGTGTTAGTCGTGTAAATAAATTTTCCGGAAATGTTTCCAAACTGTTCGTGAAATGAAGACAATTAAGCTGTTCTATAATTAACCAAGAGTGAAACCATCACCAATACTACTGGTTTTGTCATGTTAATTATATTGAAACAAATTAAACTTAAACAAAATGAATTGATTCTGATTTTTAAAAGCCTCAGGTGAATGATAAGCAAGTGAATATTTCTGTCACTTTATAAATTGCCATCGTCCAAATTATCTAGGCATATACGCATGAATGCAATCAGAAATCATACTACCTTGCAAGTGGCAATTATCAAACTGCAAGCGATTTGCTGTTTGGGTGATTCAAAATAATTAGCTGTAACTTATCTAGCAAAAAAAACTCATTTGAGCACTCATTCTAATACATAATTTAAGAGATCGCATGGAAAATATAACTTTGAATAAAAAGTAAAATGAACTTTGAAATTAATTGCGAGGATTGAAGTGAACTCTCGTCGACATAAAAAACTTTCTAAAATCTATTCCATTGTTTGTTTGCATTGTTTTCGTTTATTTAGGTTTTTAGGAATTGATTCACAATTTGCAGACTCTTTGGGTTTCACTTTCGACCACTGATTTTGTTCATTCAATTCTCGTATTTCTAATCAAAACATTTTGTTATAATAGCATAAAATGCATTTAAATAAAAAATTTAATTATTTCTAAGTATAGACTTGAGGTCTGACCCAATAATATCAATCTTAATGAAAATAACTTATTTATTCTTCGATTGATTTTTTTCTAAAAGTATTTCTTTTCTTATTATTAGTTTTATTTCAAAAGTAATTTAATTTCAAATCTGTTGCACTAAATATCAAATTCAGGACAAATTGGTTTTCAATTTAAATCAAATAAAATACTTTTTCTGTCAATTAACAAATGATTTTTCAAACGCGAAGTTCATTTTGAAAATTGCTTTATACCCCCGTATATTTAAATTTTATGACCAGGGCTTAGTTAGCAATGTTTTTGAGGATAATATCAAAAAATTATAAAAATTAAACAGTTTTTCAAAATTAATTTATGTGAATATTTTCAATAATTTTGAAATTATTTGAATTTATTTTTCACCTCATTTCTCGAATCATTATTTTTAAACTAGAATATACTGCCCTTTAAAATCCTGAATTGTTCTCATTAAATAAGATCACCTTGTACGTTTTTATTCCAATGAATGAATTTCAAAAATTCTCAGCAATTTATAAAATTTAAACTTTTTTCACATAAAAACATCCAAAGAAGAGATAAAATTTTATTTTGAAATAAATAAATTGCTATCATTTTAGCCAAAAAGCTGTGATTTTTTGAATTGATTTCGATTTATCCTAAATTTTTTGCTTCTAATTAATGTCATATATAATGAACACAGAATCAAACAGAAGTCCAATAATTGATTTGAAAACTGATTCCTTGAAAATGATCTGAACTTTAGTTTTGTGACTCCGAGCAAAAATGGATATTTCATTTCCTAACTTCAATTTGATCCATGAATTTGTGTGGAAATTCACAAATTTTGGAAAATATAAATTTAAGTTTTGAAATTTATGTCAAATATTGCGATACTTTGAATATATTCGAGATTTAAATCAAATTTAACGGAAAATGAAATTAAGAAAACATCAGAGAGAAAGTCATGTTATCGGAAACATTTTTTTTGTTGTTGAAAACTACATTGAATTAAATTCACGTTTGAAAAGAGAAATTAGTCTGAATTTGATTTGAGAGCAATTCAGAGAACATTGAATTTCAAATTCAATTAATAATTGTTATGAATCTGATATCAAATGTTGTTTTTATTTATTTTATTAAACAATTCATTACTTAATGACTGTTTGATAAAAGAATTTGAATAATATTTTGATTACTCATTTGAATTCAAGTTAATTGTTGTGAAGACGAACATTAATTCGCGGCTGATTTGCATAATTAATTGCTGGCTCTAAAAGAGGTCAGAATATAAAGTTGTCTTCAATTTGTTTCGAAGATTAATATTTGATAAATGTTTGTATGGTATGAATAAAATCAGTTGATATCAAAACATTCGCTCATTTCTTACAGTTTTTGTCGGAAATTATTTCTCAGAATTCGAGTCAACAAAAAAAGAGTTGACTTTTGAATGAACTGATAATTTACTTAATCAACAGATCAGTCAGTGAGTCGATCGGGCAGTCGGGCAGAGCATTGCCTACAACCCAAAACCGAACCAACTTTTCATTCATGTGAATAGCACTTTGACTTTGAAGACAAGTTTGGATCGGTTTGGAGAACGGCCGGCCACTGACTTATTTAATGGCAGTCATTATTCTCTGTAATAAATGCCATAATCTCTGATCCATTGATCAAAAATATCGAAACACTGTTCGTATAATTATATTCTCCACGAAAGTTATTGTGGCACTAAATTGGTATCATTTTAATCATTTGAATCTGAGGGCCAATAAACCTAATTATCTCAATATTAGTCTATTGGATAAGCCATCAATCAATCGATGATTTACCTCTTAAGACATTCGGAGTACAAAACTCTTCGACATTAATCGAATTGAAAGAAGAAGTGCCGAAAGCCATTCCAATGATATTTGCATTAAGCAATGCTCGGGGGAAGTTTGTCGCACAAGAGAGCTCAAAGGACCTCAAACATATTCGTGAAATTTTTATGACTGCAGTCAGGCTAACATTTGAATTAAATTTTTTCATTCCCTTTCAGAGTTCAAGGGTTTGTCTGAAGTTTTTTAATCAGATTATATCCTAGATTACAATATTTTAGTACTTTTCCGATTTAATGAATTATGAATTTTTTTCAATAAATATGTTTCAAAAAAAAAAGTTTAATAAATCAAATTAATTGTGATTTTGAAAGGAATGTAAACTAATTGAAACAAAATTCTTGTTTCGTTCATTAATTGGGATATTTTTGCTCAAAATAAAAGTGAAAACAAAGTTATATTCAGTTCAACCGCAAAATTATTGGATCAATTGGCAAATAACAAATATATTATGGATATACTGTTCCCCTAGTATTCCTTCCCACTATTAATCTGTGCTGATATCTAAGTTTGCTATGATTTGGGACATTTAAAGAGGTCGGAGTTAAGCCCACTCTCGTCCTGATGTGGAAAACGATCTGAAATTATTTGATATACGATTGGAATATAGTTTAATGTGATTTCAAGCAAATCATTATTAAAAAAAAACTTTCATTTTATCAAAAAATCTATTTAATTAAAATTGTATTAAGATTTTCATCTGAAAATATATCTACATTTCAACTCTTTTATCCTTTAAGTCATACAAAGTCTAACATCAATTGATAAAAAGCAACCTTAGAGCACATCTTATGATAAGAAGCCCTCTTCGGCCTAAGTGTTGATTAAAATCATTTTTAATGAGAATTCGTTTTCGATTTTCTATAAACTTTCGCTTAACTCGAATCAAATCACTCAAATGAACTCGACTTTTGACAAATTAAAAGATATGGAGCGCAAGAAAATGCATTTCTTGAAATAGAATTAGATTTCGCACAGAATATCAGTTGTTATCTATTTTTAATTAAGACAATTGATTAAAGCTATTGATCTGCACTTCTGTAGAGCTATTATTTGGAAGTCATAATAGAAATCTAAATCTTTTGAATCTCTCCATTAAAAAGTGTTTCAATACATCTTAAACTTGTAAAAGTCTTAATACCAGAACATTTTGACCATTAATTTCTTCCTTTTCATCCAATCATTCGAACAATAGCCTCGAACACAATGCGAAAAGGCTTAGAGTTTAGATAAATAGCATTTAAAGCAAAAAAAATAATGAAAACGATTGAAATTAATAAAAATAAGATAAAGTAATACTCTATTAAAACTCAAATTATATTACAATTAGAGGCAATTAAATGCAAAAATTTTATATAAATTTAGACTTATTTGAGAACTGAAAATATATGAAAACATTTCCTGAAATAGAAGTTTAGAAATAAGTTTTACTTACTTTTGGTTTTGAGTCAAATCCTGATTAACATAATTCGGATTTGTTTTGGAGAAATAAATTTGAACTTATTTTGTCACAAATGTCTTCACCAATTGATAGTATAGTTCCTGACAATGTGATTAAAATACCAAGTTTGAAATCAAAAGTTGTCTCTCTTTTCTTATTCCGCAACAAATGAGTCTTGAAATGAATGTTAAGTTATTCGAAGAAGAAGTCCAACAGAGATATAAAGAAAGATTCAAAACCAATATTTTTGCACAGAATTCAAGTTTGGTTGTACTCGATACGATTCTCGAGCAAATGAACTCAACTCACAGTTGAAACAAGAATTCTTTACACAAATTATCGTTTTCTTAGTAAGTTATTAGTGAAGAGTCGAGAGTCTGGTTGAGAGGTGGACCAGAACCAAAATCAAACACAAGTTTCGTCGCAGAGTTTATAAGTGAAGAGCAGTCACTCCATACAAACTTTAATACAGAGTTGAAAATCGTTTCTTCGCATACAAAGAATTGAAGACAGGCCTCAATGGAAAGGCAGTGGAAATAGCGAATAGGTAATCGACCCAATGCCTCAGGCGCTGTGCATTCAACGCACTGGAAACACACTGAATATTGGACAGTCGGCTGTGATAGTAGCGCTCTAACAGGAAAATTAAACAATCAAATAATATTATGCAGATTTTGCTTTGTTTATCAAAATGCAATCGTTTTGTAAGACTACGAACATAACAATAACTAATGTAATCCATCACAACTCAACTTCACATAAACCAAGACATTACTTTATTATTACGTAAATTACATTATTCTCATATCATAATCAATTCATAATCAGTCAAACTTTTTATGTCTTTACTTTGTAGAAGTCATTTAAATAGATAATTTTTTGTCTCTAGAATAAAACTGAAAGTTAATTGACACACACTCTCTCTCTCTCTCTCTCTCTCTCTCTCTCTCTCTCTCTCTCTCTCTCTCTCTCTCTCCTCATTTGAACCCTTTTTCGAATAGAAAATAATAACAAAAGTGATCAGAATTTAGTCTTTTAATGAGTCCGTCGATTGACTCAAAATAGAAATTTTGCCAAAAAATAATCTTATTTTCTAAGATTTGGTTCAAATATGAATAAAAGACAGTTTTGAATGTTTTGTCGGTATGTTTGCAGCGATGAGTGAAAACTATGAGAGAAAAATTAAAATTAGGCCAAAGAATGACTGAAAGTAATTGATTTAGAAATGAAGTTGAATTAGATTTGGATTTGTACTAAAAATCTCTTTTGTTTTCTTGCTTTGGACTCAAATACACTGTTTTTCACTATAATTCACTTTTGATGATATCTTAAGATTATTATAATAATAATCAAAACGCATGAAAATGAGTTTTCATCACAAAAAACAACGAAATAAGCAAATGAATGAATGAAAGTATGAATGGGTCAACAAAATTGCGATTCTTATCATCGCATTTGCATTCACGCAAAGCATCCTTTAGTTTATTATAATTCAAAAGAGTTTTCATTTCAAAATTTATTAGTATTTTTCATAACTTGTATTTAATATCGATTTGAAAAAAAATTTATTTCAAAGTTAATTTCAGTAGAAATTCATCAAAAATCAAACCAATTGTTTTTCGTTGGAAAATGGTTTTAATGAAAGTTGTTTTGAAGTCATTACACAATATTTATATTTCACTTTATTTGCAATTTTTTTCAATCATTTTTTCATTGTTTGAAATCTTGAATATTATTATAAATCTTTTCTAAAATATAATTATAATAATTATAAGTATTTATCATTTTATTCATTAGTTTTATTCCTTGGATAGACTTTTAAGTTAAACAAAACTTTTTGACATCATTTAAGTCTTAGATTTGTCTTAAATTTTAACACATAAGAGGAATGCAATTCATAATTAATGTGAAGAAAGGATTTAATTCGCAACTAATAAGAAAATTGGTTAAAAACATCATTTTTTTGTTACACATATCTCTAATTGTAACCAGGAATTGCCAAACAAGGGTTAAGTTGGGTTTGACAAAAAGAACTAGCTGAGCGCCAATAAGTCTCATCAAAATTGATACCAGCAAAGTACAAACACAAGTATAATATATTACAGGATTTTGACAATCCTTGACTATCATTATAAAAAGTATACAATAAAAATACTTTGCATGGTTAATTTGATTTCGAATTAACTTCCATGATACATATAGTATTTTTGACATTCAACCCTTGTATGTGTATCCAACGGTTGGGGTTACCCCTCCACCAGACTGTCAATAAAAGATTTTGAGGTCTTTCATCAGCAAAGAGAAGATTATAATGAGAAATTTGAAAGGGTAAATGGTAATTTTGTTGAAACTGCATTGCTGAAATAAGTTTATAACAAATATCCGTTGAATTGTTGGTAATTTTAATTATTACTGACTCACTATTATATCTTAAAGACTATTATCGTAAAGAAGTAGTCTTTTAATGTTAAGATTGGAAGCGTTTGGCAACAAAACAATAAACTTATAAAGACTTTAATGATATATAAATTTTTATTTTCAAAGTAAAATCTCTGGATTTGAATGAGATATGAGACGAAGAGTGGCTCTAATTGATCGACAGATCATCAAATCCAGAATAAAAGTAATGATATACTCAAATAATAATCCATAGAAAACAATAAAACAAAGAACACAATTGTTGTCGTCTTTGATGATAATTATCAGGTGATATGAGAAGAGCTTATAAATTATTGTCGAAATGGTCTCGAAATGTAATAATAGAAGAACACAACAAAAGAACAGATGAATTGGCTTTTAGTTTGATTTATGCATTTGTTTGCATCGGTTAATAGCATTGGCAGTGAACCCGACCCCAGGGTCTTAATAATTGTTGTTTAATACATTTTCTTCTGCAGCAGTTCTTCGCTGAGTCTTCTTTATCGGAAGTCTTGACAATTGTGTGCACAAAAACTTCAATAAGTGGTCACATAATAAGTGTCAGTAATTCACTTGAAAATACTATTCAATATTTACATAAATTGTCATAAATAGTGATTTCAATTAAAAAATCGTCTAATAGTCGATGCAATCGATTATTATAACAAATAAAATATTAATAATTGGTTTCCAAAAAAAACTAAGAATTGGTTTAAAGTTTTTTTTTGTCTAAACAAGTGTTCAATAATAACAACAAAAAGTGAGTCAAATGTTGGCTAATTGTTTCGGTAAACATTCGCCGATATCCAGTCCGATGAACTGCTGACCCGATGATAAATACCCGGTTGGTATTGTTTGGCACATGAATAACCAGCCGATACGATGCCCACCAAATACCAGACTCCAAAGTCATTGAGCATAAGAGGACCGCCAGAATCGCCCTTAAAATACAAATATTTATTGCAAATGTTTTAACGAATTATACATTTTCTTTGATATTGTTATCAAAGTTTTTTTAATAGAATCATATAAGAGAAGTTGCATCAAGGTACCCCCAACCAACCCCCAACCAATTTACCACTTCCCGTGATATTTTTTTATTCCAAGAAGCGAAAAATCGCTGACAAATATAGCCGTTGACAGAATTTAAACTGGACTTTGATTCAAGTGTCTTAAATGGTTGGAAATATACTAAACAAGGTATTAATGACGTTATAATTATTCTCGTTTAGGATTTTTTACTGGAAATTCTAGGGTTGATGAAAAGTCAGGTCATTTTGTCATTTCAATGAATCGTATATTATGTTACAGTTCTAAGAAACTGGACTACAAATCGGCTGAACCCATGAATTACAACTGGTTTAGTACCTGACAGGCATCGCGTCCACCGAACTCATACCCCGCGCACATCATTTCGTCATATATACGGATATTGATTCCCCTCTGTTTGTGCCAACCCTCACATATTTCATTCTCAATAACAGGAACGGCGACGTGTTGTAACACTTTTGGCCGCAATTTTGAACCTTTCATTGAATTCAAAATTATTTATTTGAAAAGAGAGAGGAGAGGAGAGGAAGGGAGAGGAAGGGAGAGGAAGGGAGAGAGAGAGAGAGAGAGAGAGAGAGAGAGAGAGTCATACCAGCCTGAAGAGCGCCCCAACCGGCCACATATGCCATTCTTCCTAAAAATCCGACATCTTTTTGAGGCAAACAAATCGGTTTTATATTATCCTTATAATGGACGGGTCGGTCGAGCACTAGTACCGCCACATCGTAACGATCTGCTTGTGGTGTAAATCGAAAGTTTGGGTGAAGTCTGACTTCAGAGACTGTGAACACCTCATGAGGTAAGCTCTCGATTTCAGAGTGAAGAATATAATCGCCTAAAGTGACCCGAATGCTGGTCGGGTTGTGCTGCGATCTGAGGAAAGGAAACACAATTAAGATATTTTGTCAGTAAATTGATATATTGAAGAGTGAACCTGGCCACGCAATGTCCGGCTGTGACCACATGTGCGGGTCCGACGAGTGCTCCGCCACATCTGCTGCCTCCGACCTGGACAAAGGCCTATTAAATAAGAATATTATTAGAATATTGCAGTAATCAAAACATATAGAGAGTGAAGGCTGTGCCCTATTCTGCCCTATTCTAGCCTACCTGCCACGGGAATTGTCCAAAAGATGCGTCGTTTCCTCCAACGATTCGACTGATTCGCGCCGCACTTTTTCCGCAGTCTTTCGCACATAAAATGACAGATAATATGATTTAGTTATCGACGAAAATAACAAATAATAGCATTTAGAGTGAGTTCTGAGTAAATAAATACGTGGATCGTTGACGACTGGTCCCCAATACTGGGGCTGAATATCTTGACTACTGGGTGTGACACAGCATGTATGAAGAGGGCCACACGAGGCGCCCAACGACCCACCCGATAGCCAACAGAAGGCGAAAAACTGGCATTTAGTACCACCGACGCATCCTTGGTTGCGACTGCCAATGCGCACTGGGGGCAGGAGGCGAACCACATTACCGAGGGCTCGCGTCAAAAAACCCGCTGAAGCTTCAGAGTAGGAAAACAATCGAAATGATTACATATATCATGGCTTCAATCGATGAATGGCTTACTATCCGGTGCTGTTCTGTCGAGATTCTGATCTGTATTGTTTAGAAATATATCATAAGCGGTGAGCTCTGGAAGTGTATGGACCGCCGCTAATATGTTGACCACTTGGATCACTCGTAAGGCATAAAGCATCCTCTTTGCACACCCGCCCGCAAGTATGCATCGGTGGCTCTATATTCAGATCAAAATCGCCAAAACATTAGACAAAAAACTTAAAGTTTGTTTTGGACTCCAAAGCACTGGTAATCCAATTACAGGATAACCTATATTCACAACTTCTTTAGATATAAATCAATAATTGTTGATTCAGTCAACAGATTAGTGACAGAACACCCAATTGGACAGCACATGAGGATCACGGCATGAGTTTATTACAAGACATTCTTAGGGTATGGCAGAGGACAAGAATTTAATCCGAGGAGACATTAGTATTATAAGAATTACTGTCCGAACAAAAGTTATGAATCAAATCAAAAGTAATGTTATTTTTATCAGAGGTTTAAATGAATCGACACAAGTATTGCAGAAACGTCTGCTAATATCCGGCTGAGTTGAATTCAAGTCCAAGCACTTGCTTCCTGACTAGTCAAGGTTCTGAGGACCAACCATCACAGCCTGTGCCACAACTCACTGTAATATATAAGTTGTTGTGTTGCGTTTATGTCCTGACTCAGGCTGTGCTGACCTACAACCTAACGGCCTAGAAATGATATCAGGTATCTTAACAGTCCAATGAAGGCTTCCCTAAATAACTTGATTTAAATACTCTTTATATAAAACTTACATAAAAGTAAAGTAATATTTCTGTTGAAAAACTTTTTATTAGACTTAGAAGAAGTTGTTCTGTATTTCACTCAACGAAAGGTCTCAAAGTCTTTAAATATCTTAACTTTTATAACAATTTTTGCTTCTCTCTCATCACCAAAACGTGTTCATTGATTGCAATCTTTGTCTGTGTTTTCTTCACTCATAATATTCGACTCTTTTTCTCTCCGATTCTTTTGGAAACAAGAAAAACACTATATTTTTAATGCAATTCGATCTCAATCTTAGATATTTTTCTTTGTCTTTGTTTTATAAACAGTTTATTAATTGATGTTAAATGAGTTAAAAATAAACATAACTGTGTTCTTAGAAAAACAAAAACCAAAACATTAATGAATTTTCATAAATATATCGGAGAAGAAATGTATTTAAAGATTCATAAATTTATCAAAAATCAAGTTATGATAAGTTATAAAATACTTTTTCCGATCAAAGATTAAAACTTTTTAAAATTCGTGACTTTAAAAGTCTCAGAATTTGCACCAAAACCAGTGCTAAAAGAAGTTTTAAATTATCGAATCGATTGCAATACAAAATCAATGATTGATTGAGTTTTTTGTGTTGAGATCTAATTGAGATAACATTTGTTAAAACCTTTTTGAAGTCTCAAACCTATCACTCGTAACGAAACGTTTTGGTATTGAAAAACTCCCGGTTTTTGGATAGACATTGAGACAAAGATCAGTATGATATCAAAGACTATCTTTCCTTCAAAGGATAGCACTTGACTTAGAAATGCAATGATTCGTGATTTATGCAATCAATACAATTGAAATTCGATCAACAATTCTGTTGAATCAAATCAACAAAATATTTATTTCGATTGTTTCGACAATTTTTTTTTCATTAGATTTTCAATTGAAAAGTCTTTTGTTCGGGTAATTAATTGATGCTCTAAATATCGCACACTTTTTCGCTCAAAAGAGCTAATTAGGAGAAACACTATTACTTTGAGAAACAAAGACATTGACTCGACTTTAAAATGTAATTAAAAATCAATTCATTTACAAAATAAAAGCTTTTTTTTATCGTCTAATCACTTGTAATAATGACTCTATTTTCGAGTCAGGAATTCGGAAAAGATATGAAAATCTATTATTGAATACTATTTTGTGGCAAAAGTGTTGAAGTATAGCAAAAAAAAAAATGAGATTTTTTCAAAATTTTCCCCCATAGACATTTTTGTTTAACCTTTGAGAATCCCTTCAGCATAAAGAGGAAAAATTCAAATAAATTGAGAGATCAGTAAACATTGTCGATAGAAATATCCAGGTTAATTTAAAATGATTATTTAGTTATGAATTAAATTTTATGAAAGATTTAATTAATAGATATAATAAATTATTGATAATTTGTTTTCTGGTTTAATATTTAAATACAAGATCGTGAACAAGAGAAAGGTCATTTAATTTAAAGTCTACCTTAAATAAATTGATACTAATTTTAATGATCGAAATTAATATCAATTTCTTTTTGATTTCGATAACTTTAGATAAAAATGTTTGTGACTTCACTTCCATTGATATTAATTTCAATTCTTTATCTAATTTTATATCTCAAAGAAATGATTAAAAAGTGGAACAAAGAAATCAATAAAAATGATATACTTTTTTCGATTTCAAACTCAGAGGAGGAATAAAAATAAGTCTAATTGAAGACCAAATCAAATGTTTATCTCTAAGACCATAAAAATCAAAACCAAGACAGTCTTTGATAACCTTTTTCTTGATTCTAAGGATAAGGTAATTCTTGGTTTTGATTTGTGAGAAATATTTATTTAACTATAGATTAGAGATCATTGCAATCGATTTTAAAATAGAATCGAATAAAATGAACTCGAGATTAATGGTAAACAAATCCGTGAAAAATGAATCAAGTTTCTTTCAATTACTATAATTAGTAAAGTGTTTACAATCGAGAATTTGGTCGCAATTTATGCCATAAATAACTTCAATATATTTTCTTCCAAAATAACTCTCTTTTATGCAATAATACGTAAATCAAAAATTAAAGACATGAAAGAGAAGTCATGAAATTTCTAGAAAGATAATTCAAAAGAGAGCAGAGAGAGAGAGAGAGAGAGAGAGAGAGAGAGAGAGAGAGAGAGAGAGAGAGAGAGAGAGAGCTGTGTCCTAGTTCTGCGTAACTTTCAAGTGGTGTCTTTATGGAGCGGTGGATCACTTTTGACACCTAACCACTCCAACAACGGGCCTGCAGTGTATTAGCCTTAAGGTTGTGTTTCGTAATAAATTGAGGTCAGGGTTAGATAAATCATAAATAGGTTCACTGTCACGGCTTTCATAACTGTGACAATACACTCCAGAGAGGGTTAGACTTTGCCTATTGCACATCGCACTCCAACAGCGGTGGTGGTTGGGTGTCAACAGTGGTCTGTACTACGCAACGATAACACTGGAAAGTTTGGCCAAACTTCAGACCAAAATCCAGGCCAACTCTCTTTTGCAAACAATTTTCGTTATATTTTTTAAATAATTGCAAATAATTTCTCTGTTATTCTGTAATAAATTGATTTTTATTTTTCACAACTATTTCCATATTCATTGTTTGTCTGAAGACTTTTGTCTAAATTTGTTTTATTGAAAACGATTTATAGCTTTCTTTTCTAAACTTTTCCAAACTCTCTGTATTTGACACACATTTGGAGTAAAAATACTTTTTATTCGAGAAATTTGTCGGTTATCTAAATATTTCAATGATTTGAAAATTATTTATTTGACAAAAAAGCTATTCAATGGGATCAATGAATCGAAGAATATTCAAGTTATTGATCGAGGAATGAATGAAAAATATGAAGCAAACAATGACTCGACTCAATCCTAACGGAACTAATTTGGCGAAAAAACACGAATATTATAGTTATTTATTTAAAACTTGTCGTAAATTCAATTAATCATTGAATGAAAATGTGATTTGGATTTCACTTACTTTCATATTTGAAATGAAATATCGAAATATAAGCGATGCAAATAAATCTCATGAAAAGCGGGACACCTCTAAAGAGGTCGTACACCAAAAGCCCACTCATCATGAAATGGGCAAAAATTTAATTTAATTATTTGTGTTTTATATCCTCAGAATATTTTAAACTCAATTTGAATGAATTAAAGAGGATTTGAGTCGACGTTTCCTATCAATAATATCATATAATAAGCAGAAAATTGACTTTTATTATAGTTTTGTTCATTTTTTTGTTATTACAACTAATTTTTCAAACGATTTAACGGAAAATTATTCTTAAAAAGTGTGAAATTTAAGGATAGTTTGTCGACCATTATATGGGTTTGTTTAGAGAAGGGGTTAGAAATGTGTTTATAATTGAAAATTTAATTCCCAATTATATGGAAATTATAAATAAACTCAAATTATGTTTATTTATTATATACTTTATTACTCTTATGCCGATTATATTTGATTAAAAAGGACGGGAATAACAACAATATAAGTACTTATAAAAGGAGTCCTCAACCAAATTGAGTCTAATTTGAGTTCAATTTTAAAATAATTTTGAGAACAAAACTTCGCACGAATTTGAATATCGTTTTATTACAGCTTTTTATTCTTAAAATTTGTAAACTTTTGAAAAACTGAATGCTCAAGAACAAATTTAATAAAATCGATCTTTTAGTAAAATGACAAAATTATTCTGAACTTAACTCAGAAATTAAGAGAAATGAGAATTAAAGGAAACAATAAATCAGAATATTTACGAAATATTTTGTTTACAAACTCAAAGATAACAGCAATCAGACGGACAGCTATTTGAAAATTTCATTGTATTTCACTTTTTAGAGTGAGTTATACTTTCATTCAAATCAATAACATTTTAGTTGAATAGAAATGTTTGAATAAATGGACAAGGAATAATTTGATTGGTCACTTACTTTGAATCAAATGCTGGTATTATATCCACATTTGTATTGAGATATTAGAGTTGATATTAAACTGAAAAGTTTTGAAAGAAGAAAATTTTGAATAAATAAATTTTCGCACAAAAAAAACAATAGTCAGTAGTTATCGACTACTTCTTAAGTCTGACTCACATTAGAAACTGTTCGCCGATTAATGCATTCAAGTGTCGAATCACTGCTTCACTAATCGCCTGAATCCGAATCAACACTCGTTTTATTGTGCGCTCAAAACAACACTCAAATCAAATGATCTCTAAATTCTCTCTGAACATAGTTTTTGAATAAAATGAAGATATAAGACATACCTGTAATTCAGAACTGCAGGGGTAAAAATAGCTGTTTCGGGTAACTGACCTGTGGGGTCGAGTGCTCTATGAAAGCGCAAACACACCTCTCAGCCGACGACAAACTTTCGGCTCAAATACTTAAGTGTTACAAATGTGTGACAAA
>JAQFXL010000155.1:0-29768 GCA_034693445.1 Edwardzetes edwardsi | reverse complement strand
AATGTTGTGAATGTTGTGCTCTTTTTCTTCTTTGAGTTCTCTCTTTCCCATCACTTTTCATAGCATTCAAAACATTTCAGATTTTATTTGCTTTTCCATAGACTTCTTGAATAACATAAATAACGCTCAGATTTGCAGACATTTAATGTCAAGAATTTCAATGAAGAATATTTTCAATAAATTATAGGAATTTTTAGATTTTATATCAAAGCAATTGTAAGATAAACTTATTTAATGGTTTGCAATAACTTATCTATGAGTCGATTACTTTGCAGTTTTCTTAGAGTAAATAAAAACAAAAAGTAATAAAAAGCAGAAAATATTCTCTGCAATAGGAATATGGAGACAATCACTGTCTGACTCTTCCATAGAAGTCCATTGACTGGCAGTCCGTTCTTGTATTCATTCCAATGAAGTTTCAGATTAAAAACTTGTAGGGATATTGTCAACGATATGTAGACCAGAGATAAGACCAGTGCTGACCAAAATCGATAGAAAATCAAATGAAGAGTTCGTGTTTTGAGGGCTTCAATGTTGAAATAAAAGAGTAATAAAGTTATTAACGATAGAACTAAACACAAGTCTTGGATCACAAATATATAAAGTCTGACAATAATTTTATCATCAAAATAATCAGTTAAAGAGTTGCAGATTATGTCAATTGTTATGAATAAGTATTGGATTTGAGTTATCAATAGATTCGACATTAGATTTGAGTGATTTAATAGAAATATTTGAACAAATAATGCACAACAAGAGCCAAATAGAGAGCAAAACAAATATGAAACCATAGAAACCTTCGAGGATTGTATCGGAAATTGAGAAAATTATCGCAATAATTGGGATACAAATATTGGAAAATTGTTCAAAGTTTCACCCGAGCATATAACAATCAGGTAAACAATAAATCATTGAATAAGATTAAGCTAAACAAATATTAACACAGGAATCAAATCGACTCTAATTATTAATTTCTAATACAATATCAGATGAAATATTCTTCAAAATATGTTCTTGCAATAAATTAGTTTTTTCTTTGCTGAGATCCTTGTATAGAGTTCCTAGTGTATCTTTGTTTTCTAATGTTAGCTTCAATGCACGAGCTTGCACATTTGGTATTTAATTGCATTGGATTTTCAATGTCTCTCATCTTTAATATAATTCAAAAAATGTATGCAAACTTATAAGCAATAAAACAAGTTTTTGCAAATTATTCATAAATGTTCAAGCTCTAACTTTCAAATTTGAATCTAATCAATACACTTGCTTGAATATCATAAGATACCTTGCAACCTCAATTCCAATTCTGTTTAAATTCAATTAAAATCTCAATTTTGCTTCAATTTGTGAATAAACAACATTTGATTTCAATGAGAAGTTCTCAACCATTGACTGAAAGAATCGATTGGTTTCTCATTTATTTTTAAAAACTTTTTCAGGAAAATAAGTGAAAGATTTGAAAACAAAATCATTTTATTAATCTTTGAAACAAAAATCTATTAAATTTACAAAAAACCATAAAATGAGTAGACTTTGAAAATCGAGAGATTAGTGTTGACTCCATTTGATTGTCTTGATGTCAATGCCCTCCTCAACCATTTCCCAGAGAGGACTCATAGCCCGTAACCTCTTGACGTGATGGACACACTTCTCGACTGTATAATCGACCTCTTCTTGTGTTGTAAACCTTCCGATTCCAAAGCGTATGGAAGAGTGGGCTAAGTCTTCATCTGAACCGATAGCTCTCAACACATAAGACGGCTCTAATGAGGCTGAAGTGCAGGCACTGCCTGAAGACAATGCTATATCTTTGAGAGCCATAAGAAGACTTTCTCCTTCGACATACGCGAAAGAGAGGTTAACACAACCCGGATATGTTTGATTCGGGTCACCATTTCGTATGACATTTGTTAATTGAGCCATAATTTGATTGACTAGTCTTTTAGAGAGATATTCAATCCATTTGTGGTCGTATTCCAGTTCTTTCATCGCTATATCACAGGCAGAGCCAAAGCCAACACACAAAGGTGTGGGAACTGTTCCACTTCTTATGCCTCTCTCCTGACCCCCACCACTTTGAAGAGCCTCTATTCTAACTCTCGGCCTACGCCTCACATAGAGGGCGCCGACACCTTTAGGTCCATAGATTTTATGACCACTTATTGACATTAAGTCAATGTTCATATCATTGACATTAATGGGAATCTTTCCGACGGCCTGTGCCGCGTCCGTATGGAAAAAGACACTCCTTTGACGACACAGTTTTCCGATTTCATCAATCGGTTGTTTGACTCCAATCTCGTTATTGACTGCCATTACTGACACTAAAACTGTTTTATCGGTTATGGCTTCACTCAAGTCATTCATATCAATAATTCCCGTACTTTTGACCGGAAGATAAGTGACGCGAAAGCCTTCGTTTTCGAGATAACGACAGGAGTCGAGAACACACTTATGTTCGGTTTGAGTGGTAATTATGTGATCCTTTTTCTCTCTATAAAACTTTGCCACTCCTTTCAGAGCAATATTATTGGATTCAGTGGCGCCAGAAGTGAATATTATTTCCTTCGGGTCGGCGCCTATTATAGCGGCCACACTCTCTCGAGCCGTTTCCACTCCTTTTTCAGATTCCCAGCCATAAGAATGAGTTCTTGAGTGAGGATTTCCATAAAGGTTGACCATAAATGGCAACATCGCATCCAATACGCGCGGATCTAATGGAGTGGTCGCCTGTGCGTCCAAATATAGAGCTCGCGGTGAGGGATCCGCTGTCGACATGTGCCGGACATCTATTACATGAATGACTCAATTAATTAAATTATATGAAAATCTATCAAAACTTACTCTTCGTCTTAAAAGTAGTGACTTTTTGGTTGTTTTTAAGAATCGCATTCAAAATACGTTTAAATGAATAAGTTTTCAGCATTTTATTCAAATATTTTACACAAATCTATGCTTTCGATTATATTTAAAGTAAAATCACTTTTATTTCAATGAATTATTAAAAATTTAAATTAAAATCATTGGAATAAATGCGTCGATATTTTCCTCTTTGATTTCAAAAATACACGAATTTTGTGTCAAATGTATTGCAATAATAATGCGATATATTTATTGTTTGGGACTAAACATCAACTTTTACTTCACTTCAGTTTATGACAACAACTCCTCAAAAGCAAAACCCATTCAAACAATTGCCCACAAAATCAAAAAAAAACTTCGTTTTCAATGAATTCTAACAAATCGTGAAATAAGTTTCAAATAAAAGTTGCATTTAATTGAAAAATTAGTTTTACTTTGGACTAGAATTTCGTGACTTTTGTTATGGTAGTATTTGTGAAGCAAAGGTGCAAGTTACTATTGAAAACAAAAAACGTTTGAATGAGCGACAGGTGTGAGCTCTCACTATTCCAATGAAGGAAAGCCTGTGAAGGGTTTGTCTGATGTGTAGCCGAAATGTACGTAATTTGATGACTAACTGCAATGATATTGAGTTCATTTGTGAAGACAAGTCATACCTTAACTTTAACTCAAGTATTGCTTTAATCAGATTTGGTGCCAATCATCGACTAATAACTAATTAATAAAATGGATTTACAGTCGGCTCTACTCTCCAGGTATTGGTTTTCAATTCATTTAATTAAAAGGCAAAAATCAGATCCAAGTTTACACCTTTGGTTTAAAATCAATACAACTATTCACTCGATTTAATTGAATTTTATTATTCATTGAATTATTTTTAGTTAAAACAAATATAAATCGACTTTTTGTTGACTATTGATAAACAGTTGAAGTGTTTTCTCCTTCGGTTAGACTTTAATTGTTCTGAAATTGTCTTCAGATATGTGTTTATATTCTTATTAGCAGTTTGTCTGACATATTGAAAAACATTGCTTTTAGTGTCAAACAAAAGTCAAAGAGATTTTAAGAGAGGTCTAGTTTTTGATAATTAGTGGTTTGTTGTCAAATAGGTTCACGTCTGCGATTCCAACCCCAATGCGTTTAAGAGATCTGATCCGTCAGATACGGGCGGCCAGAACCGCCGCCGACGAACGTTCTGTCGTTCAGAAGGAATGCGCTTACATTCGGTCTACTTTTCGTGAAGAAGACAATGTCTGGCGCTGTCGTAATGTCGCTAAACTGCTCTACATTCATATGCTGGGATATCCAGCTCATTTCGGACAGGTAAGGCTAACCCACTCCACATATCAATTATATCTAATCGATTTCATTTATAGCTCGAATGTCTTAAACTGATAGCCTCTCCGCGATATACAGACAAAAGGATCGGTTATTTGGGAGCAATGCTTCTCTTAGATGAGAGACAAGACGTTCATTTGCTTATCACTAACTCTCTGAAGAAGTGATGATTTGCATTGAATTGGTGTCAAAATAACATTTATTTCTTTTGTCAGTGATTTGAACTCTCAGACACAGTTTGTGGTCGGATTAGCGCTCTGTTGTTTGGGAGCCATCTGTTCCCTTGAAATGAGTCGTGATTTGGCCGGAGAAGTGGAGCGACTCATGAAATCGTCCAACACTTATATCAAAAAGAAGGCCGCCTTATGTGCGGCCAGAATTGTCCGAAAAGTGCCGGAACTAATGGAAATGTTTTTACCGGCGGCCAGAAGTCTAATAACTGAGAAAAATCACGGTTTGATTCAATACTTTCGCTCTAATAAGCAATTTCTTAAATCTGTTGTCTATGTCTGTCCATAGGATGCCTTATAACCGGTATTATTCTAATAACCGAAATGTGTGAACAGAATAACGAGACCTTACATTACTTTAAAAAGGTATTTAAACTTCCTTTTCCTCTCAATTCGTTTGTCTTTCGTCTATTTGTGAACACATTTATCGTTGAATTATCTGTTTTTTTCGCTTCATTTAAAAAACTCTGGAATTGTGTTCAGTTCAATGAGGTTTGTCTCAGTTTTGTCTCAACCCTCTGTCCAACTCCCGTTCCTCTGCTCTGTTTGTCTGATTATTGAGTTATCTTTGATTTTGATTCGCTAACTGTTTGTCTTCTCATAAGATGGTCCCAAATTTGGTTCGAATTCTTAAGAACCTAATAATGGCGGGGTATTCACCCGAACACGATGTGTGCGGAGTTAGTGATCCCTTTCTTCAAATAAAAATTTTGCGTCTTTTAAGACTTCTCGGAAGAAATGATTCAGAAAGCAGTGAAATAATGAATGACATCTTAGCTCAGGTTTGTTACAATTCTGTTCACTCTTTCGGAATTGATTTCCAGATTTTATCCAAAATTTGTCTTAAAAGGTGGCCACGAATACCGAAAGCAGTAAGAATGTGGGGAACGCCATATTGTATGAAACCGTTATCTCTATAATGGAAATCAAATCAGAGGGAGGACTCAGAGTTTTGGGCGTCAATATATTGGGAAGATTTCTGCTCAATACCGATAAGAATATCCGTTACGTTGCACTGACAACACTTCATAAGACGGTTAGTGCTGACTATAATGCAGTTCAACGGCACAGGACTACAATCGTCGAGTGTCTTAAAGATCCGGACGTTTCGATTCGAAAGAAAGCAATGGAATTGTGTTTCGCTTTAATTAATACAAATAATATCAAAACAATGTCTAAAGAGTTGATACAATTCCTCGAAAAAGCTGATCCAGAGTTTAAATCGATTAGTTCTTCTAATTTATGTATTAGTGCCGAGAAATACGCTCCGGACCACAAGTGGCACATCGATACTGTCATTAAAATCCTGACGACAGTAACTATTCATTGATTTCTGTTTCGTTTATCACTTTTAACACTCATTTCTTCAAAAGGCGGGTAATTATGTTCGGGACGATGTAGTCGGGGGTCTGATTGAACTGATATCTGTGACCAATTCTCTCCACAAATATGCCGTCCAACAGCTCTATAAAACATTGATTGGAGATTTGGAGTCCAAACAACCTTTGATTCAGGTGACAATGTGGGCGGTCGGGGAGTACGCAGACCTCCTCAATGTTGGAGTCGTCGTTAATGAGGCCAATGATAGTGAAGAAAGTCAAGGAATAGACTTCACCGAAGAGGATGTCGTCGATAAATGCGAACAAATATTGTCTACGAATTCAATAACTATTGTGACGAAAGAGTACACAATCGGAGCTCTCATCAAATTGAGTGTCAGATTCCCCAACACTGCAGAGAGAGTCAAAAGTTTAGTTGATATCTACGGCTGTGATCATAACGTAGAACTACAACAAAGGGCTGTAGAGTTCTCCACTTTGTTCACTAAACACAATTATTTGAGACCCAGTGTTCTCGAAAGGATGCCTCCGATGACTGTAAGGGCAGAGAAACGTAATGGAGTCACAAATGGAGAGATGACTGAAGTCGACAATAATGTCGACGATTTGGCAGTTAATCAAAATGTGAGTAAACCTCACAATCAAACAAACAGTTCGGCCCTCTTAGACCTGTTGGATGTCTCCCTATCGCCGGTTAAAACCAACGATAGTATGAAAGCTCCCGTCATTTCTGAGTCGAAAGCAAACGATTTAGGCGGAGTCTTAGACCTGTTGGGAGGCATTGATTTGAATCCTTTGATGAACAGCACACCACAAATGAATAATTTATTTAATAATACAATAAACGAATCGCAAAACACCAATAATTTGTTCGACAGTTTCCTAAATGAGGACAAACCTAATCATCAAACAAATAATTCTATTCCTCCGATCATTGCTTTTGATAAAAATGGTTTGAAGTTAGAGTTCAATTTCGAAAGAGCGTTGGAAAACCCCACCCTAACCACCATATCATTGACTGCAACCAATTCCTCTCCATATCCTATCGAAGAATTTTTATTCCAAGCGGCGGTTCCTAAGGTATGACTGTTAGCGAAAATTATTTCAAATCTTCATTTATTATCTATTTGTTGGACAGACATTCCAATTACAACTGATGCCGCCCTCCAGTAATAGAATCGAAGCGAATAATTCCGGAGCTGTTAATCAAGTGATGAAAGTCTTAAATCCAAATAAGGTATAAAATGGTCGGATTTCATACACTTTGTGTTAATTGAGTGAAATTTTTGTGATTAGAATCAGCTAAAGATGAGACTCCGTCTGTCGTATCAACAGAGCGGCAATTCTGTGACCGAACAGTCGGATGTGAGTAACTTTCCGGTCACTACCTGGCAATAGGACTAATATCAACTTCTGACACAATCTAACGTTCGAGTCATCAGTGCCTCTGTTTTAACACTCGTTTAAAGGGCCGATAATTTGTGTAATTATTACCAAAATGACTGCGCGTTAAGATTTGGACAAATATTTGTTAGGTTTTAAACTAATTATTATTATTGCTATGGATTTGATATTTTATTATACATTTTATGAGTTTATGCAGAAATCTGTGTATAAATTAAGAAAACTATCGTTTATTCAATCGATTCGATCGTAATATATATTTATGTATATAAACGCAAATATTATTGATTTCATTAAAATGGGTTTTTAGCCATTGTTTTGGAAATGGGTTTAATTTAATGATCAAATCAATTGAAACAATCATTTTGACTAAAATATTGCTTTACAGGCGCTGTCGATATCTGAATACAAGTATTTAAAGCCTAACTCTTGAGCTCTCTTCGGTATAACCTTCTGTCCCTCAGTCATCATAATAGCTCTTTCGGGTCCGAATGCAAATTTTATTGCAAACTCAGGCAAAGGAATGAGAGTAGGCCTCCACATCGCACGTCCCACAGCTTAAAACAAATTTGTTTTCAGAAAACTTGTTGAGAAGTTCCTAAAAACTATACATACCTTTAGTGAACTCATAGTTAGTGATCGTTTGCGGCGATACTCCATTCAAAACTCCGGTCACATGTTTTTCTTCGATAGCAAACATAAATAGATTGACCAAATCGTCGACATGAATCCATGGGAAGTATTGTTTACCGGAACCTATGGGTCCGCCAAAACCCATATAGAATGGCAAATATATTTGTTTAATCATTCCTGCAATCAGATTGAAAACCAGTTAAATTGAGTAAAAGTCTATCAATTGGAGACAAACCGCCATATTTTCCTAAAACAACTCCGGATCTAATGATAACATTACGAACTTGGAGTTCTGGCGGCAAATTCGAGGCCTTCTCCCAATCTCTGCATAAATTGGCGAAAAAGTCATCGCCTCCTTCACTCTCTTCTGTGTATTCTTGTGTAGGACTCGGAGGATAAAATCCCACTCCAGAGACGGTGACGAACACTTCTGGAGGTTTTTCCATACGTTTGATAGCATTGGCTAACGCTTTGGTGGTTTCGATTCGACTCGAGATTACATTCTGTATGAAGCCATCGGTCCACTGACGTCTCGGGTCTAACACATTTTGACCCGACACATTTATCACTGCCTTAGTTCCCTGAGGCAGACCTTTTGTTGTTATATCGGTCTTCAAAATAACAAGAAATAAATGTTTAATTCATTATAGAATTGGTTTGAAAATCGATAAAAAGATGAATTTAAAAGTCGTTTCTATGGAAACAGTTCTGTTATTCGAAAAAAGTTGTCATTTTTTGGACAAATGGATAAGAATTTGAACATTGAATCCACCGATTCTTTTCAATCGGCAAAATCTGGATTAAAGAAGAGGAAAACTTCTCTATTTAGCAGACAAAGTAATGGCAGTGCAATACCCGATGCAATTGATAGCCTGAGCTCCAGCCCCACTCCACCGGTACTCAATTAATTGAATTTAAAAAATTAAAATTTGATCCAATAGATGGGTTCGCGTCCCCGAAGACTGGCCACGTGGGCCGACGACACCAATGATGACATACAACAGCTTCGAAATATTCAATCGAAAGAGTCGTCCATTAAATCAAATAAACAGAAAATTATAGATAACTCTGAAGATGACGTCACGCCTATGATTCCCGACATCGAAGAAGTCAAAGAGTATGAAATGGTTCAACAGGTGGCCGAACCTCCCACTGCTCACAACCAAATCATAAGCTTTCAAGAATTGGATAAGAATTTGCTGAAACAGTCGGCGTTCACATCACTCGATGGCATAGATCTGACAGTTTTGACTCATTTCTGTCTGCCTGAGAGTCAGGTCAAAGAGGATGACATCCCCTGGAGTTGGGATAACCTTATGTCTGACATAACTTCTAAATTGATTTCAGACAAAGAGTCTAATGTTTTGTAAATTAAGTTTCAAAAAGTTTCACAAAAATTCAATTGTAATCAAATAAATTGAAATATTTTGAAATCACTTGTAATGTAATCCATGACTGATGTGTCGATCAATTGAATGTAAAGTATCTAGCAAATATCTAGCAAATATCTAGCAAATATTGAGAACTTACCCACGAAAGTCGCTGAGTTCCCGGCATTCGAGAGACAACCCAAACATCACTTCCAATGTTTTCTAAAGCACTAACGATAGCACTACCGACGAAACCGGTGCCACCGCCTGTCCATGAAAATCAACGGGAAAGCTGTGATTAATCAAAATTCTAAGAATCTTATAATTAATTTGAATTAAAACGTTGTAAACAAACCGACAACTATTTTGCCTAAAATCGATGATTTGGTCGGCATTTGTCTCACAATTGTTTGAACTCTATTTTACAATAAAACACTAATTCGTCAAATTGTGAGAATCTCTTAGCTTGGTTATAATTGAAGTATTCTTGTAACATGGAGTGAATGTAACCTTTAATTATCCTTCAATTGTTGTGTAATATCATATGAGAGTCATGTGATTCAAACGTAATATTTGTAAACATTGTTTGACTTCCGAATAATTTTTCTCATCATTTGTATCATCTGTTTGATTATTCAAACAAATATGGATAAAATCGTAAGAATTTGACTCTTACTCATTTACATTGATGATTTAACAAGTTATTGAGACTTATCCAAACATAAACCTGGTTGACTGCTCTCAAATACTTTTAATTTAAATTTATTTTCAATAATTAATATAAAAACTTTATCTGAAATAATGTCTGTTTTATAGGATTTGTTGGCGTTTTCTAACGAAAACTTTGATGCAATCGATTGGATAAACAATTGGTTTGAGACCAACTCAGGTGACGCTAAAATAGAAACGATTGCCTCCGATTTGGTCTTCAATTTACAGCTTCTGATACAAGAAGTGAATCTATCTCTGGACGAAAGCGCCCGAAAAATGATAAACAATTTGCCAAAAGTTGTCGAGGAAATAGAAATGATAGAAAAGGATTCACTTGTTCTCAAACAACAGATGGTAGACAACAAACAAAAATTGGATAATCTTTGCTCTGATTCGTCAAAATCGGTGCAAAATCTGAAAAATATAGATTTGATTAAAGAAAGAATGGAGACATTACTTAACACATTATGTTCTAGCACAAACTAATCCAATAAACCTATTTATTAAAGAAATGCAAGTTTTTCATCATTTAAAGTTATGAAAGGGGAGGGGCTGTCAAAAGTGGCACAACTGTTGAAAATAGTAACGTGTTTTGCGAATGGAAAGGTATGGGTATTGAGTAAAATGGCGCCAATGGTTGTACTGACGCACTGTTTTTGAGTGTTTTGTGAGCCCTCACAGAGAGTAGGTTTGAAGCCTTCATTTGCTCGACTCTACTGAGACTCCACTCACTCTTTGCTCAAAATAATTGTATTTCAATATTAAGCCAAAAAGCATTTGAATACTGAGTCGACACTAAATTGTGATTCGAGTCTTGTTTTCAATACTAGCGCTAACTCTCTACTAATAGTTGTGTTTATATTATATTTTTTGAATTATCTATCATTAAAACGAGTGATTCAATTGAAATCAATAATCAGTTGAGTAATAAAGTGACTGCAAAAGTGTGTGACAATTGTCTTGAAGCGAGTCATTCACTTATTTGTGGCAAACATTTGAATGTGTGCTCAATAAATAACAATAAACCAAATCAGAGCTCCGAAAAGCCTACCAATTGATTGATTGATCAAATGTTTAATAAATACAGTGTGTATTGAATGTGTTGTGCACTGCCATCAATTAGTAAGGGTAAGTTATATTTGAAGCATTGATTATAATCTAATCGGGATCAGTTGAGATGAGTTTAAAAGTAGTTTTGGGCAAAACGTTGTTCACATTTGTCTATGTATTGTACAGCAAGTGCTCTGAAAACCATTTCATTGACAATATAGTGGCGCCAATCATATCATTCAACAAAACCATTGCATTCATTTCAAAACGTTTACTACAATAACAACACAAATGATATTTAATTTTTACTCTTTTACTTACTATCGGCGAGTCTTAGCTTTGTTTAGCTTATTATGTATTTAACGGGTTTGGTATTTAGTGATGGTTTGTGTCTAACAAACATTGTCTTTGAGTGCTATCATTGGACATAATGTTGGCATCAAATGCTTCGCATAAGTGTTGTGTTAGCGCTCTGTTAGGGTTACTGGCCTTCAATAGACTGCGTTCACCACTCATTGCAAACCCGATGCCATTAACTCATCAGATATTATAACAACTCTTTTATATAACTATATTATCATTTATTTTACAACTTTTTTATTCATTAAATGATAAATTAATCTCTTTTGGACCAAATTCGCCGATATTTCACTCTATTATGAATTGATTTTTGTTGTAATATTTGAAACATGTTTTCGGTGAATGGCTTTCAGTAAAGCTATCAATGGTTTGATAGATAAACAAAAGAAAGCCAACAATAGATTCAAATGAATAGACAGACGAAGAGATGATAGCAATTGATATTGAATTACATTAACAATAAATGTTTGAATTGATTACTAAACGATTGCTTTTGTTGTCCGAACGGATCGACTGATTGACAATTTTATAGGTTTTTCTGATGAAATAATTGATAAATATTTTAAACAAAGTGTTTGCTTAAAATCTTATGGAAAGTGGTCTCCATTTTGTAATATTGATGGCATTCATAGCCAATACTCTTCTCATGATTAGAGTCCTTGAAAAGAGGCCTTTCCTATAGTAATGCCAATTATTTATCTCATTTAGAGCTCTGTTTTGGCAAACATTCTCTCATTTTCAGTATTTTAGAGCCAGAGTTGAGTCCCTCTCTATGGCTCTCCTATTCCTCTCCCGAAGTTCTCCCTGTTTAGAGAGTGGCGTACATTAGACTCGTCTCATATGTGGTTGCAATGAGTGGACCTAATGCTTGCAATGGCAGTGAGAGCACTGTACAGCAACACAGCCAGTACACAGAGCAGCCCTTCCACTGGCTCTGCTGTAGGAGTGTAGGCATTCAGTGGAAGTGAAGGCGCAATAAACAGTTCCCCACAAGTGATCACTGATTGGTGTTATTCCAAAAATATAGACTAGAGTTCGACTGTAGAGACAAACACAACAACACATACTCTCTGTTCAAACTGTTTGAGCGGTCATTACAGTCATATCTGGGCTAATGTGTGCACACATGCCATACCCACACATGCACTGCCATGAGTGGACACAACAGCAGACCAGTCGCCAGATTTGAAATTTTCGAATCTGAGCTAACATTAGTTGAGAGGCTGTTCGCGCCAACCATTCCTCTCGATTTGTTGTTCGCCTCAAACAACTGTTTTAATTGTTTTTTGTTTGAATTTTTCCAGTGATTACTCAAATTGTGATTAAATGACTGAAGAAATGACTGTTTTCGGCAACTCATCCAAAGACCCGATGACTGTGACGACTTCTGTGGTAAATATTGCCACCGCTGTCGACAATCGCGACTCAACCAACAGTACAATTGATATTCTCAGTGAAGACAATAGCGGTTCCAACACCGGTATAAGTGATTCCAATTGGAGTACAAATAATTGCAATAATGACAACAACACTAATACTACTAATAATGCGATTAATAACACGAATGTAAACCAAACTGAAGAGACGTTTGCGAATCCGGATGAGTCGCTCGAACCCATTGACAGACTCGAGAAGTACTCAATGAGTGAAATCATATTTCATAGGTTTGTTGACTTAATTATCTTTTATTGTCATTATTTACGCTTAAAATTAAGTTAAAAGCATTTAATTTGTATTATTGTTTCGTAATATTACTCCAAAACTCATTGACGCGAAACTTTTTGATGTGATATCCCATACGAAAGGCATTTACTGTTATTCTGTGTTCGCATCGAAACTATTTTTAAAATCTTTGTCTGTTTTCTTCCCAAATGAAACAGTTTTTGGGAACACATTTTGCTTTAGTTCTTCGTCTGACAGACATAAGACATAATTCAAAGTTGAAAACGTTTTTCATATAAATAAACAATTCTTTCAATCCTTTCGAGTTTTCTCTACATTTCTAAGATTTTCCGCTAATTTTTTTTTGTCGGAAACGACTTATTGTTTACAAAGCAAACGAAAAATTATTTTTGTTTTGATTTGTTTTTTCCTCAATTGAATGAATGAATAAAAGCGTAATTGGAGTCGATTTGATGGTCGACTACTTGAACGCCCACTTCTTTTCTTAAGACAGTGTTTAGCCTTTCTTCTCATCCAAATAGTTTAGTCTTAAGGGAAAGCCTCGTTTTGTTTTATTTTTCTTTCAATTCAATGAACTTATGGCGCGAAAAGTTGTTTCAATACTCATATATACATTGTTTTTGAAAATCAAACGGTTTGTCTATTGATTGGGGTTTATATTTAACTACTATTTTATCCTTGTTTTCCGTTTCCGTCTTTAATTTTATTGATATCTTTTCTTTAAAAGTGGTTTTTTAATATTTTTTTTCTTTATTTCATTTATTCATTTGAATTCCAATCCTATATATGGAATGGTTTTGAAATTTTTTGTTTATTTCTCATGAAATAGTCATAAGATTTAAACAACTTTTTTGTAATAATTTTATTCTTTATATTCTTCGGTGGTATTCATAGAGTTTTTGCAATAAATTTAGATCTAAACTAAGAATTACTATTCGGTCCGAACGCCACGTATTAAACAAATGAAGTGATTATTAATTGCTTTCCTCTTAAGTGTAAAACTGAGAATTTTTTCTTAGAAATTGTTTTGAAGTTATACTCTGTTTGGTATTCCATACGAGTGTTGGGCACTATTGGGTTGAATGATGTGCGCATACTTGTGCTTAACATTTATTCGGTTAATGATCTTTGGCTAGATGATGTTTATTAGAATTGGGGGTTTCTTCTCAATTTTTGTGTCATCTGTTCACTACTATCTTGGTATTTATGGCACCGAATGTGTGGATGAGTTTGAAGTTGTGGTCATGTATTGACATCAAATCTCACCAATTGATATGATTTTGCGATTAATGTTTATCTCCGAATAGTTTTTCGTCAAAACCTTTTGATTCGGTGCTCGTGTTGTGAAAAAAAATCAATAAATTAGTGAAAAGTTGAGTTTAAAACTGAAGAGAAGGACAAGTTTTAGTTGAAAGTTCAGTATTACAAGCATTCAAATGGCGTTTAGCCTTAAGTCGGTTGAATCCCTCCGGCCTTAAGGGCACACATATTCGGCACATTCCTATGGAAAGAAGGAAATCTTGAAATTCGACAGCGAAGAGCACTGTTCGAAGCAAAACCTGCTGTGTTTATGCTGTATATGTGCCCAACCATCCCATAGTGCAGCGTTTGAGCGCACACTGACTACACAGCCATCAACCGATGGTCCAATACATTCATTCGTATAACAGAGTAAAAGAGCATTGATTGTAGGCATAGATGAGGCATAACTGAACCCAAGAGTCGCATCACAAGTCATTTGACTCTTCTCTCTATCCCTCTCTGGCAATGGCTTAACCAGTCTTTGCTCTTTTGGAGGAATTCCAAAGTTAGCACACATTAGCAGAACGGATGCCTTTTTTAACATTGAGTCAAATACTGGCGATATGTGTGCTCTCACACAACACCCCAATAATATTTTAGTATTTGTTTTATGTATTTACAGAAAAGCTTGTTTGCGCTCAAATACCCCATCAAAAAAGCATTTTCATATTCAATTCATTCCTTCTTAATTAGAGAACAAATCTTGATTGAGTCCAACTGTAGAGCTTTTCCACCCGTCCTCTTTTTCAACGATAAGACTTTTAAGGGTTTAACTCTTTTGGTTCTTTGGTTTTATTTTTTGCTTTTCCTCTGTTTTATGACTCGACACAACATTTTCTGAGAAATTTGTTTTCACATAAAAATATAATCTGAATATTGAATAGCATTTCATTGGAAGAAACAAATTATTTAAATTGAGTTAAAGTCAAGACTGGAGTCAGAGGTTTGGACTCTACTGCTGTAGTGTTTGTGGTGAACACCAGCATTGGGATGGAGTGGTAGTCGAACAGAGAGGCAATTGAACCATTGAACCGGAAGCATCCATCATCAGTGGCGGGAACCTATAAGGGCTGCACATCTGCCAAACGCTGTCCCGCCATTATCCACATCAGTTTATACTATTTGCATGTTTTTCGTTTGAAAAATACCACAAAAACACTTACTTTTTATCTCTTGGACTTTGATTTCTATTTATTCATTGAATATAAAGTTTATTTAATTTTTAAAAGTTTTCATTTTAACCATTTGAGTGTATATTGTGTTCGGTTTTAACGATAGGTTTGACCTCTCAATAGTCTGCTCTCTATTTACGACTTTTTGTTCAATAGTTTGGATAGAAATTTGATTTTATTGAGTATTTGTTTCGTTAAAACAGTTATTAATTCAATAAAATTTAGTTTAATATTCAATAATGATTTCAATAATACGAGTATTATATTTACTTTTGAACTTATTATTTATTTGATTGGTTTGTAATTCTATAAACTTATTAATTGTTTTTGTGTCCAAATCAGACAAGTGGTGACCCGAAGTATTCTCGAGACACTCAATGATGTCGAGTCCAATGATGTGCACAGAGTTATGGTTGTTATTTCCAGGTTATCCTCAGACAGTGGTATGTAAACTATTCCTAATATTTTTCTTATTATTGTTACTTTAAATTCAGATATTATTATGATTTTACTCTTTTAATGGGTTATTGCCCTGAAATTACAATTTACAAAATGATTTTGTTTTAATTCATTTATAGTTTAGTTGCTTTTATTCTGAATTATTCAAACACTGATTAGACATAATTATCGCTAATTATTTTGATTTTATTGTTAGAGCCGAGCATTAGAGCAGAACTCGTCGAACAAATACCTCAAATTGGAGTCCATTTATCGCAAACAAATATCCTTCCGAATGGAGTGCCTAACAATCTTTTACCGATTTTGGAACAATTCTTAACCGACACTAACAGTCAAGTAATTGAATTAAAAAAGGTTTCAATATTGGAATCATTAAACAACATTTTGTTTGTTCTTTAGGTGAGAAAAATGACACAAAACGCTTTCGTACTGATGTTAGAGCAGAGATTAGTTCAAAACAGTAAGTCCTTTGACTTTTGCTTTCTTTTAAAATGATTTAATCAATTTTGTATTTGTTTTGAAGGTTTTCTTGAGGAGCATATCTGTCCCCTTCTGATCCAATTAACAGATTTTTCAAATTTGGATGACTATCGCATGGAAGCGGTCGGCGTAAGTCTTATTCCGATCTCTCAATTGTGTATTAATTGACAGCAAAACAAATAGGCGTTAACTGAATGACCCGTATATTCAATATATTCGATAGTTTTTTCTCTATTGATTGCAAAACTCTTTTTTGTGCTAATTATTAATTATACGTCAAAATCGCTGATCAGATGTTATATTTTAAACCAAAATGTTTTTTGGGTTCAATTTGTTTAAGCTTTGAAACAATTAATATTAAATTCACATATAAATTATGTTTTGGCTTAAATCAGATTCAGATCAGCACAAGTGATAAGTAGTCTATTTTTCCCTTGAACAAATAGTGGGATGCGTTAACTGACTATATGTATGGCTTCTGACTGGTTGTGCACTGCTCTGTCTGTCTCTCTAATTAATCTGTAAGATATCTAGTGATGAATGTTTCGGGTGTTTGGCTCTCATGACTCGATCTTCCCTGAAAGACATGGGTAGTGAGATGTGAGCGCACAACCATCATCTCACTACCTTGTCTTTGACGCGATGTCGAGCCCTCACCACACCAGACACCAATCCATACATCTGTCAATCGATTAATACAATTAATTTGAATGCGATTATTGAAAAATTAATACTTTTTGCGCACATCTTCTCTGCTCTTAACTTAAGTTTTTTTCAGATTTAATTTATTTTTCTTTCATTTGATTTACTCTTTATTCAGGATTTGTCACATGATTTTGGATGTGATGTGTAGTCTATTCTTAGTTTAGTTTTTGACGATTTGTCTCTTCTCTGGTTTACTGCGAACTCTAGTCTTATATTAATTATATGACTTTTGAACGCTTTATTCATTTTGTGTGTAAATACTGTTTTGCTTCTGTTTGGTTTGTTTTGATTTTATTGAATTTGAGCTCAGAATGAGCGCCAAATCGATTGCATGCTTTTCATTGTCTTATGGTTTGTCGATTCGCTAATTAATACTGTTTTGGTTTTGATATCAATGGATTGACCAAATAGTACAGTGGCGCAGACATCAAAGAGGCTGATGAAATGTATACTAATCTAATGCCATATCACAGCCACCTTTGATGATCTCTGCCAGTGTTGTCGACAGCAAACTGTGCGCTCAATTCAGGAGACAAGAGATCACGACTCCATATAATTATAAAAATGTGTTGCGATTTGTGGTATTGTGTCGTGCAAGTTGGCAGTGATCTGTTGGTTAAGAATCATATCACAGCCTACTTGACACGACATAAGGCACAACCATATCTTCTCAAAGCATATCCACTTAATTCGACGCCAAATTTAATAAAATTTCTTATTGTTTTCGGACAACTGTTATGTGTTTTTCTTGCAAAAGTCAGTTGTAATCTATTCATAGCATTGAATGCACTCTTCATATGATTTAACGGCACATATGATTCAAAGTGTTATCTTGTGGTTGACTCGACTCACGAAGTGGTTGTGATGTGTCATCTAATTGCTTAAGTCGTATCACAGCCAGCTTTGATGAGTTCAGTCGTTCCACACATTCCACTCTTTACGGCTTGCATTCCATTCACTTTTTTCTTGAGATTTTCACATTTCTCAGCAAAACTTGATTTAAACGCCAATCGATTTACTCATTAACTGACAATTAAAGCACTCATTAATACTAATGCTATTCAATTGAGAGGACTGTCGCTGAAAAATATCCTCTCGTTTTAAAACACGTTTTGAAAACTAATTATTTGATTGAAAATATTTTCGGAGACATATATCCACCCGTCAAAGAGCTAGTGATGTGTTGTCTCAAGAAATGTTGTGTTCATATCACAGCCGCTTTGATCGGTGGAAATACTGTAATGTTTTTATGTTTTTAATGATTTCGTTTTAGTTTTCAATATCTTTGCCACCAATCAATGATCACTCTATTCGGACAATTGATCTATGAATGCCATACAATAGTTTTCTTTCCCACAAAGTTTTTATTTTCTCGAAATTTATTCCAAAGATATATTGTATTTCAAAATTTTCTGGCATTTCATTAGTTGACTCTTATCTCTAATTTTGCTTTTCTTAAAATTAGTAGAAATTTATCGATAAAATGCTAATTATTTTCAATGGAAACCATTTTTTTGATATTAAATTTGCAAATAAAAAGTTTTTAAATCCATTTGAAAGAGAAACGACTTTTCGGGTGAAATGATTATACGCCCAAAAAGACCACAAGACTTGAAATATTTAAATATTTTTATTTATAAATATTTATTTAGTAATCGATAACCACTTTATATGACAGATGATGAGCAAAATTGTCCGCTTTCTGGGCAGACATTTGACCGAAAAGTTATTGCTCCAGACCTTCATCAGACTCTGTGCTGACGTAAGCTTTCACGTAAGGCGTGTCTGTGCCGCCAACTTTGGGGAATATTGTTCTGTTGTCGGACAACATTTGACAGAAACTGTTTTGGTATTTGATTTGTTTAATCATTTGATTCAAATAATTGAGTTTTTGTTTGTCTCCAAACAGTTGCCAAAATTCCAGCACTTGTGTCAGGACAGCATTTGGGGCGTTAGAAAGTGTTGCGCCGATGTTTTTGTTCCGGTGGCCATCACTGTCTCTAATAAACTCAGAAAAGAAGTCTTATCCCCGCTTTTCGTAAATCTGCTCAATGATCAGTCCCGTTGGGTATGTCCTCAATATTATATCAATTGTGGTATTAACTGATAATTAACTGTGAAATTAGGTAAAAAGTGGTGCCTTTCAATCTTTGGGACCATTCATATCGACTTTTGCTGATCCGAGCAAAACAGGTCTTTACTATTCAGATAATGGCGTTGTTGTCATTGAAGACCATAACAGTAATGACAGCGGTTGTAGTGCTGGCAGTGAATCGGCTGCTAATTCTCCCACAGATATAGACGTCGATGAAGTCGAGGAAACTTTGAGCGAAGAAATCACTCAAATATCAAAGCCTTCACAGAAACACTCGGAAAATGAAAACAATGCTTTCAGTCACTTCCAGTTTTGGAGAGTTCCTATTCCTGACATAGATTTAAATATTGATTCAAATCTTATTTCTGGACGTATTGACTACTCTTCAGATCAAACTGATGAACAAACTAAAGGATCAAAAGAAAAGTCAAATGTTATTAACAGTTCTGAAACCAATACAAACTTAGGAACTAATTTATGTGACGATCAAAAAGAGTCTTCATTTCGAATAGACGGACAACCGGTGAACTCGAACTCATCTCAAAAGAGTTCTGGTTTCAAGATATGTGAAATGGATATAACCTATTCCCGCACATCGTTAATGCGCAACAGTTGGCAGGACTGGCCCTCATATAACCGTTCCTATTCCTCAGATGTAATGATACCTCGGGAAGGAGTCATAGGACCCTTATTTGAATATTGTCTGAACGACAAGTCTGAAACGGATGACCTCATCTCTTACACATTTGGCGAGTCTTTACCAATGGGTTCCGGTTATATGTTTCCATATCGAAGAGCACCGCCTTCTCAAGAAATAATACCTAACGATCTTTTAGAGCATTACTTATCTATGACTAACCCGATTAACTACCAGACTGTTGATCCCGATTTATGCCATCACTGCGCTTATAGTCTGCCGGCAGTGGCACTTACTCTTGGCCGACAGAACTGGACGTGTCTGAGAGAGACCTATGAAGTTTTGGCCGCAGAAATGCAATGGAAAGTGCGATGGACTCTGGCCTCTTCCTTACATCAAATGTCACATATCTTAGGACCAGAATTGACAACAAGAGATCTTTTGCCTATTTTCTTGAGTTTTATGAAAGACTTGGATGAGGTTCGGTTCGGAATACTTCAAAATTTGGCCGCTTTTCTCAAATTACTGCTCAGACCTCAACAACAGGGAATACTCCCAAAAATATCGGAGTTTTTAAAGATGGATAATAATAGGAACTGGAGATTCAGACATACACTGGCGCTACAAATCATGGAATTGTGTGACATTTACACCAGTTCTGAGATAATGGAATACTTACTTCCGATTGCTTTAGTTCTGCTCAATGATAAGGGTATGTCTTCTGATAGCCTTTGCTATGATTTCCTCAATTAATGTAATGTTTATTCAATTTTATCTAAAAATAGTATCTGAGGTTAGATTAGTGGCGGTTCGACTCATAGCTGTTCTCATGAAACACATATTCAAGTCTTTTCTCTACGATTCGACCACTAATTCAGACAACAGAATAGAAATCATTGAAGACCTCAACTCACAAATGGCTGAATCAAATAAATGGATCCAAAGACAAACATATGTTTTGGTTTGCGAACAGTTGATCGGAAACCACTCTTTACCTATCGATTTGTTTATCGACAAAATGCTCGAACATTTGCTCAATTTGTCCGAAGATAAAGTACCAAATATTAGACTAGTTTTGGCGCGAAATATAGCACACACTCTGTGGCCAATCGGTTAGTGTTGTGCCAAATATGTCACACATCTGATGCTTAATCAGTACAACTCATACATTGTTTTAACTCTTTTCCTCTATAATTTCAGCTCAATTTAGATCTCATCTGAAAGTTCAACAAACTCTGGAAGACTTGCAATCAGATAAAGATAAAGATGTGCGCAATCAGGGGCTGGCCGTCTCTTTAGACGCACCGATTGATTGCACAAATTCGGTAATAAATGAATAGAATTATTCATAAATCGATTATTAATTGATTTATCAATTTTTAGGACAAATAACAAAATGATAACTAAAGCAGTGATTACTAGTCGAAGAACTGGTGATACGCTCTAAACACTGATTTGATGCCATAAAAGAAACACTTATTTTAATAATTGATTTTATTTTATCATTGAATACAACTTAAAATCGATTTTTAATTATTTATCAAAAGTTAAGTTTGTTTTCAAATTAATTATATTATTCGTCGAATTTTTAAACCATTCCTTAGATTTTGTTTTTAGTTTTTAATTTAAATATCAAACTGTGATATAAATCATGTAAATCATGGATCGATTAAATCAATTTACAGTCAATAGACGACAGATCTCAACAATTAGTGTCAGCGAACGGCTCTGGACTTACGTCTGGAACAGGGGTTTAAACTAAATCTTTAAATAATTTTTAAATTCGAACTTAAGGTCAGAAACAATTGATTTAAATGTTGAATGTTATTGTCGTTATTGACAGTATATATTGGAAATGGTCTGTGATATTGAGCACAAGTCCGATGTTGTGCCGAATTTCAAATCAAGTTTTTGTTTTGTTTTCATTCGTTTTATGTAAAAACAGTTTTTAGAATAAAATGCTTTTTTCCTATGATTTTAAATATTTTGACTCAATTTTGAGATAATATTTGATTTTTGTTTTGTCTTAAGAACCAAATGAGTGCTCAAAGAGTTTTATAAATCAATTTTTAGAGGAAATAGTTTTTTGATAAATGAATTATTTGATAGTTTTTAATGTGTTTTGAATTTTATTAGAATTTGTAAAATAATTCATTAAATTAAAGGGATTTTCAAATGTTTTGTCGTTTGTCTTATGTGTTAACAGCTTTCAGTTTGTATTCGTCTTTGAGTTCTGTAGCCATCGTTCGGATTGCATCGAATGTCTCCTCACCGGTGGGGACAATGAATCGCGGGGGTAATACGAAGCCATATGTTCCGGTATCTCTCAGTTCAATGGTATAACTGTATTTAACTTCTGCCACTCCATGAGCCCAATCTGTCGTTAAATAATTTATTTTCAAGATTTTAACTGATTTTGTTTAGTAAAAGTCTAGTCCAGTATACCATCAGCTCCACCGGCGGCTGCGTATAGAATCCTAGTACTGGAGCCAACTTTATAATCAGTTCCATATCTTTGTTTCAACGCTTGGGCTGCCTTTTGGCCCATTGTTAATAAATCATTGTATTGTTTGGGCAATTCTGAAGTCCATCCCCTTTAAAATGCAACAAATTTTAGTTTTGGTTGAATTAGACTAAAAATTATTTAATAGTTTGACTGACCAGGGTGTTAGGATGAACTGAGAATACGAATGCATTGCGATATACATCTATCGTCGAAAGAGATTTGATTATTGTTTACCGATTTTAAATGACCAACATCAATAGTTAAGTGAATAAATATTCCCAGTTTTCATTCTGTGCTGAGCTTTAATTAGAACGTACTTTGACATGATCCTTTTTTGACAGTATATAATCGGACACAGCTTTCGTTTCGGGCTCAGAAAACGCATGGGTTCCGTGATATGTCTCCGAACAGGGATATGAACTGCTTCCCGTACTACCCCAATGATGAGCATAGTTCCTGTTCAATTTTAATTTTCAATTTTTTTTGATGTAATTTTTTGAAAACATCTTCAAATACCTGTTCGGATCGACTCCTCGACAAAAAAAGCTATGAATTGATAGAAATTTCACAAATTATAAAGATTTTAAGTTTGTTTGTGATTTACCCCCAAAACGATGGGTTATGCGATCGAGTCTTTCTCCACATTCTGTCGTGAGTTCGAGAATCTAGAGTTAAGTCAATTCAATAAATGTTTCGGTAATCTTTGAATTTTATCAAATTTACATTCATATCCGTCGGGATTAGCGTTTGCGAGGATATAAAAGTCAAATATATTCAACAAATTCTTAACTTCATTGTCATCCGATGTAATCAACTAAAGAATTCGTTGGAAAATAGTTTAAATATTTTTCAGGAATGGTTAAAAATGTAACCTTATTGGCGATATAGAGAGCAGTTGATGGGGCGACCCATTCTCTCGCATGAATCCCTTTGAATAAAAGTTGAAATAGTTTTATCAAAAGAGTGAATAGAATGCAAACCCGCGTCCATCCATATGATTGGTTTTTGAGTGCCGTCTTTGCTTTTGACTCCTATCTTAAACAATTTAAGCGGACGATTCTCTGTGGACGTACCGATTGTCTCGACGGCACTCAGATCTCTGTTAATGCTCTGCAAGTCATCCAAATACTGATAAATCTGTTTGTGATAAACAAATGATTATTTTAGTGACAAATATTTTATTTTAATTCCGGAGACCTCCGAAAGTGGGTGATAGGCATCGAAGAATGCGCTTGAATTCTGTGACCAAGTTTTTGACCGGTATAAGAGCTGATCCTCATTTGCTTTTCTTTCCTGTTCTACTAGACTATGAAATTTGCGCGAACTGTTAAAAATTGTCTTGCAAGTTGCAATCAATAAATCAAAAGAAATATTATCAATGCTTACTCTCCAACATCTTTAATGAGAAGTTTGTTTTTGATATTCTGTTGCGAAAGCTTTTGTCGGATATTCTTATAAAGATCTGGAGATACCATCAAATCCACGCTCGAATTGACGTCTTTCGGCGAAGTCCAGAAATCAATCTTCTTCTGAGGTGTGACCAGAGATGCGTCGACTGACAATTCATTGAGATATTGCAATTGAGTGGTAGTATAAGGCGTTAATCTCAATACTTTGTAACCTTTATATTGCTTTTCGACATTCTCTTCAACTGAAGAGAAACACAATATAAATGTTTGAAGAAATATAAAGAAAATACTGATTGAGTTCACGGAAAGACTCATATTTTTGGTTGGAATCAGCAGAAAAGTTAAGGACTGGACACAAAAGAAGAATCATTAGATGTTTGACACAATCGAAAAAATATTAGTTTTTATATCCAACTTTAATAACTGACATAATATTCCTGGTCTGTCACTGACTTAAATTAATTTCTTTATTTTCTGTGAAATACCAGAGCGTATAATAAACTGTTTATTCTGTTTAGTCATTTCGCGGATTTTTTCCAAACAAAACCTGTTGTTCTCCTTATTCTGTGCGATGTCTCGACTTCTCTTGTTTTTCTCGAATTTTATAAATAATTATTGAAATAATAAATTTGAGCCAAAAATGATTTCAATTCATATATTCTGTTCGTGTTCTCAACTTTTCACAAAAGATGATTTAAATATTGATTTCCTGAGATTTTCTCATTTTTCATTCAAAATGTTTATTATTTAAAGCAGAAGAAAATCATTTTCATAAACCGATTAGAATATTGTTTTCGCAACAAAACAAAAAAATTGTTTTCATTACTTTTCGACTTATTTTCAATCAATGCTTTGCGAAGAAAACCCAAGAATTTAGAGTTTAAAGGATTTTAGTTATAATTTGTCGAATCTAATAAAATAATGGCTTCTTATGAGAGGAAATGAATTTAATGTTTACGAAGATAACAATATTTACAAATTGTTTCGTACGGAAGAATGAACTAAAATCTTATATTAATATAATTATGATTATTATTCTGAGTGATATATCAATACAAATATCATAATATTATTAGTAATTATCTAAACTTTATTTGTTTTGTGAAGTTTTGACAAAATTCTCAGAGTTTTTGGGAATTTTATTGATTGGATTCTCAGCCGAAAAACTTATTGGAATTTCAATAATAATAATAATAATGAGTGTCATCTCTCAGATAATTGTTGCTGAGAGGAACTACTCATTATTATTAATAATAACTTATAGCCTTCAAATTAGCTCTGGTAACAGAAAAATTCAGTTTGCTGAATTCACATTTCTATCAAGTTCATTATTCTTTGAAAGTAAATCAATTTTATTTGAATAAAATTATAATCTCTTAATATCTCTTAATATTCGATATTTATGTTTTCGTTTCACATAAAAAGAAATCTATTTTTCAAAATAAGATTAAAATTACCAAAAATAAAAATGAGTTCATTTCGAGGTTTCTGCGAACAAGTGTTCACCGGTTATAATGAGAAGTAACAAAATTACAATTAAATTTCTCTGTGGTTATCAGAAATTCTCTAATTGGCAAATAACTCACCAAATCTAAAAAATACTACATTTTATTTTCAGATTGTATATCAGTTTATGGGTTTCAAGTTCATTCTGTTCAACACTTAACTCGGTTTAACTTATAATTAAAATTTCCAAATAATAACCCTATTTATATAAATTCTGAATTTAAAAAGTCCTTTCAACTTTTATGATATTGTTGAAACATGTTTTTTAGGTGAAAAGCCGATAAGTTCAAAAAAATCTCTAATGCAAACTTCATATTCAAAAGAATATTCTAGGACTAAAATTTTATGATTCTAGAAAGAATTTGATGAGAATCACTGTTTGGAATACTCGAGGCACCAATATTTTGATTAGATTTTAAATATTTCCAAATATTATAACCGATTATAAGAAAAAATTAAAAACAAAAATAGTCTGAAAATATTGAACAGAACTGAGTCTGTATTTGCATATCAAATGTGAAAGTATTTACAAAGATTGAGCTTAAAAACTATCGAAGAAGAAAACAAAAATAAATTATAATTCAGCCTTTGGTTCCAATTGGTTCTGGATCACGATTAGAGCTACTAATTGACGATCAATTAATAGTCGATTTCTTAATTATGAGATAATAACCTATTTTTTATCGTATGTCATATGTCTGACAAATGAAAAATAATTCTGTAGTGAATGAGCTGTTCATTAGATTTTCACACCAAAAATCATTCGCGAATTAATCCTTGAAATGAGCCAATATTTAAATCGCTTTTCTATTCCTTATTTTTTAGTTAGGATTCACTTTTGGAACGGATTTTCTCCTCTTCTGAGCAGTGAATCCATTAAAGAGAATTAGCGAAAAAAATGATAAAACATTTGAATATAGCGATCGGTTGATATCTATTGCCTTATAATTAAAAATAAATCCAAAGATTAGAAAATAAAGTTTTTGAATTAGGCGTCGAAAGAAAAAACATTAACCGACTCTCAAGTACTCTCTATTTATCAGTCATTTCAATCACTCAACCATTCGATTGAAGCGTCGTTTCAGAAGAGTATTAGTATTAATATTATAGCAGAGAATATAACGTAATGTAAATCCAATATAACTAACAAATAATAACTGTTTAACTAAAAAAGTCTACAAACTATTTAGTCAACTCTCAAGGATTGAACAAAAAATGATTCTATCGTCTCATTTGACTATTTTTTATAATTTCTCAATAAATTGAGAAATAATAGATTAATAGCCTATAATATAAAAAAAGTAAGTAATTCTCAAGTAATTCGATAAAATGTCTTAATTTTATTCAATGTTTTCGAAGACCTTTTCGTAATTTATCAGTAATTTAACAGATATTTTATTATATCGTTGTTTGCAGTACTCTATCGATAATCTGAATAAAATTTCGGAAAATTTTCCTTTTTTCAGCAAAAATGAAATCAATTGATGAAAATGACTCAAATCGTAACTTCACTGCCAATAATAATAGACAAAAGTCGAAAAGTTTTTCGGATAATGTGATCCAAGAAACTAAAGACGAAGACTTTTCTCAAAATTGTACTAAAGTTACAATAAATAGTGATTGTGATGACTGCGATCCCGACCAGACAACTGTTTCGCCACCAGATGGTAAGTCTAACTTTTCAATAACCATTTCAAGAATAGCTATGGTCAATACAATGGTCAAGTCGAGGGAAGGCTATCATTTTATGCTAATCTTAAGACCAAGAAAAAAGTTTTGATTAACTTATTGATTGATTTGAATTATAGGCGGATTCGGTTGGATAGTAGTGTTCGCCTCATTCATGTGTAACGTTATAGTCGATGGTATTATTTTCTCATTTGGAATATTATTATTAGAGATATCAGAAGAATTCCACGAAACCAAAGCCAGCACAGCATGGATTGGCTCACTTCAGGCTGGCTTCTATTTAATAATTGGCCCTGTAGTCAGTGCTCTGGCAAATGTGTTCGGCTGCAGGAAAACCACACTATTTGGTAGTGTTGTGGCCTCCACGGGATTTATTCTCTCGTATTTCGCCCAAAATGTGCAAACACTTTATCTGACATTTGGAGTCTTAGGCGGTATTTCACTACAAATTGTTTGAAAATCGACTAAAAACTCATTTTATGTAACTTAAACTCAGGGCTGGGCTTCGGTTTCGTATTTTTGCCCGCAATTGTTATGGTCGGATTCTATTTTGAAAAACGGAGGGCTTTCGCTACTGGGATAGCCGTTTGCGGTTCAGGTAGTTTTGTTATTTACTTTTTGAAATCAAAGTTTTCTTTTATAAGTTTTCAATCATTTATTTCAAAGCTCTTAAAATAGTATTCCTTCAATGCAGGTATCGGTGCTTTTATGTTGGCTCCGGTCACACAGTTTCTGGTCGAGCAGTTTGGATGGAGAGGATGTGTACTCATATTAGCCGGAATTACCCTCAATTGTGCTGTCTTCGGATCATTGTTTAGACCAGTAGAACACTTAAGACATTCACAATCACAGAAACCACTGCTTCTACGAATCAAAGAGGCCAGGGATGCCCTATGGACTGAATCAGATGATGAGATAGATGAGGTGTCGCCCACTGCCAGTCAAAACAGCGCTCCTCCGCCCTATTCGGAAATAGTGATCAATGAAAAAGAATCTTCGGGGAGAGTTCTGCTGAGTCCCGGCAAATATCTGGAGCCCCCGACAGATAAACGACTTACTCGGCGTCGGACTAAAAGCTATGATGAGTCGCGACTATATTTCAGAGAAGAAATGCTTTACTCGGCTATGAGTTTAGTTGTATTCAGGAATAGATCTGCGACTGCAATGAGTCAAACCTTAGATAAAAGTACAAAATTGAGTTCAATTAAGTCAGTGAATGAATCGAAAGAAAAATCATCGCAAGAATTATCGCAATCGAAGGCAACCATTAATTCATTGCAATCAACAGATGAGTCGAAGGGCTGTTTTATGTCCACTTTGACTGAAATGTTTGATTTGCATTTACTAATGAGTCCGTCGTTTCTTTTACTCTCTTTGAGTGGATTTCTTTGTTTGTCTGGTTTTTTCATACCCTTCATGTATATCGCAGATCGAGCAAAACTATTGGGTAGGCATCCAATCATCCAATCATTTTCAATACAAATACCAATTATTTATAATTATATTGATTTTTGATTACAATTATCTAATCTCTACTTTTTTGATGGAAAAGGCTGTACACCAGAAAAAAGCGCTTTTTTGCTGTCAGTCATTGGGATAACCAATACTATCGGTCGTGTGTTTTGCGGATGGATTTCCGATAGACCCCAAGTGAATGCCTTATTGATCAATAATGTTGCGCTCACTATTGGAGGGGTCGTCACTATCCTTATGCCCATTGTTTGCCATACTTATATGTCTCTTATCGCTTATGGCGCTGTCTTTGGATTTTCAATTGGTATGCATTCAATCAAATTACGAAAGACTTCCGTAAAACCTCTGATTTCTTGCTATCGTTAGCCTGTTTCGCAGCACTTCGTTCAGTAATAACTGTCGAACTGTTGGGTTTGGAACGACTCACCTCTGCCTTTGGTTTGCTTTTGCTCTTTCAAGGAATCGCAGTCACTATAGGCTCTCCCATCGCTGGTATTAATAGCGTTTCAAAAAATCTGATAAATTGTTATTTAAAAATATTTTCATATCTATTCTCTTTCAAAAAAGGTTGGTTTTTCGACATAACCGGCTCTTATGACTATTCATTTTACTTAGCTGGCTCTGCCATCGCTCTGTCAGGAATCATGTGCTTCCCATTGTCTGCAATCTCAAGGTGGGAGAAAGGAAAGCCTGGTTTTGGTGCTATTAATTAGGTTTAATTTAATTTAAAGTCCTTTACATTCATCTCTCTTTAAATAAATACTTTTTCAACAAAACAACCAAAAATATCACAAAACCTTTTTACAAATCATTTTTTGGTCACATTTTGTATTCAATTTATTGTGATTTCAGTTCAAATGCTTTCAATCATTAATTATTTTATTGATATTTAGTTTTTGTTTCAACTTTTTTTTAATCTCCAAATGATTTTTTGTTGACTGAATTCAAACCATTTGTATATCAAAATAAGATTAAAGTCATTTCAAATCAATTTTGAATAAAAACATTCTACCGTTGATTTCAAATGAACGATATGACCAAGGGTTCAGTCATAACTTTCTAATGGAAAATGTTTCGAAGTTTTTGAAGACCTTGCTCCAAAATAATTTCAAGATAATATTGGCACTTATGTGAAACCCTGTGCTCTAGCAAATTCATTTAAATTATATTGAAAAAGTAAACTTTAACTGGATAATTGTTTGATTTTTTTGTGAAAACACTTTCCAAAAGTATATTTGAAACTTGCACAATTATAATATTTGAAATCAAAGACCTGATATTCAGATCAGTTCATTATCTGAAAGATTAAGTGGTGATCAGGGGGTATAACCCAAATACCCGTTATGAGCTATTT
>JAQFXL010000154.1:0-29800 GCA_034693445.1 Edwardzetes edwardsi | reverse complement strand
AAATCACAAATACATTTGCGAAGCAGTTCTTCAATTAGATTATGTCGTATTCACAAACATTATTAACAAATCATTTGTTTGCAATCAATGTGTCATTATTTTCATACAAATTCAATGAAAGACATGACTTTTACTCTGAGTTTAATAATAACTAATTGAATAAATTATACAAAAATTTTAATCTAAAATCAAAAGTAATTAAATCTTTAGGAAAGAGATTAACTTTTCGGAGATTTCTATTATTTATTGAAAGACTTCATTTTATATTTATATGAATACTATTGCAGTCAAAGGAAAGTCACTCAACAGAGACATGAAAAATAAGAAATGAAAAGAAATGGACTTATTTGTGTCTAATGTATAGAAAGGAATTCATAATTTCTGTTTGCATTACATTTCAAATGGATGTTTACTGACTCTAAACATTACTTCAGTATTGAATACGGTTAACAAAATTGAAGCATATTTTTGGAAAATTGTTTGCAAAAAAATTCACACAAAGTTTTAAATGAATTCCTGGTTTTGAAATTCTTTTCACTTTAAAGTGAAATTTTTCAGCAAAAAATTGCAATTTTCTCACTGTTTATGAAAAATAATTACAATACCGACGGAAACAATGATTTGAAGTTTTGAGGCATTGAATGGAAACTAGTATTGAATTCATTGTATTCATTGAATTTTGATTTATTATATTTACATATATTTGTCGCTGAAATCGGAATAAGTTATTGAATATTACATAAAAAACAGAAGAAATCAAATGATTTATTTAACAGACGGCTCAACACTAATGAATAATTCAATAAATTTTTGATGAACTCAAATGATAAATATATAAATCTACGAATTTCGATGAATATTTGGGCAAAAATTTAAGGGAACGTCATATTTGATAAACAGAGACATAAAGATAAAGAGAAAAAAAGGAAAAATGAATTAATTTAATTAAAAATTGATATCCAAAGTAAAGTAAAAACATATTTCATATGTATTTCAATATCAATATTTGTTTTTCAAAGAGTATTTCATGCGATTGATATGAAAATAGAGAAAACATTTCAAAATGAATCAGAAGTGCATAGAATGGGAGAAATGAGATTTGATTTCAAACTTTACGAACAATTTTTAAATAACGAAATCGAAATCGGATTTCAGAAAACTATAATTTAGTGCTAAATATATAATGGATGCGATTCTGACTCTTCTAAACATTATCCAAATATATTGGGCTCTAAAAAACACATAAAAAGCTAATTATGAATCAGTTTGAAAGACATTTATTATTTCATTTGAAAAATATTCCCTAAATATTGAGTAATTCGAGCCATAAGTGAGACACAAATATTTGATTTATTTTGAATTTGAAATCATTTTCAGTCAAACCCTTTATATTAAGTTCTAATCAAAACAAAATCAAAGAAATGAAGTGAGAATTGCATTAAAATCAGAATTAAAATTAATGACATTTAAAATATTATCGAAAGTTATTTAGATTAAGTGTTTTAATTATAAATCAAAATATGAAAAAATTGCTGACATTTACTGAGACTACGCTTTGAGAATAATATCTGAGTTAATAACTCAAAACATTACCTGTTTTTGTGATAAAAGCAAAAAATTGAGTTCAAAATATATCAGTTTTTATTTGTGAAGGAATTTAAGAGAAGAACTCAATTTATCCCTGAATTAAATGAGAAAATTAATGACATTTAAATCATTAAAATTATATAAAAGACAAAAATAATAATAAATAAGAGTTCGTTAAAATAAAATAACCTAAAAAATGGCATTTTTTTATTTGGAAATCTAATCCGGAATAGACTTAAGTTCTTAAGTAATAATCTTCTGATGAAAGAGAAAAATTCTGACATAAAAGTTATCTTTAAATCATTTGAGCATAACTTGGAATTAGTGTTAAAATTTGTGCACATTTTTCCCCAAGTATTTCAATGAAATGAAGCGCAAAAAACACCGAAACGATTAAACTGAACAACAAATTCAAACCGATTTAGAATAAAAATGCATTTCTTTTAGTAGAAAAAGGACATCGATTACCGATCGAAATGAGCGAAACGTTATTTTGGTTGTCTTTATCAAACGAATATCAATTCAAATATTTTCCTCGACTCAAACAAAAAAAAAATCTGTTCCGAGTTTAGAGTTTGAGATGTGTTCCGAGTTTTGAGAGCAAAATAGCTGTTCATAAAAGAGTGGAAGTCTTGCAAAACCAGTTCTGTTGATAATACAGTCTCTTAAATAAGAGAATATTTGCAAAGATTGCAATGGATTGCAGACCGAAGACTGATTGTATTGAATAAACAGGTATTAGTCGAAGCAGACATCATATCAACAAAACTATTGAAGCAAAGGGTCAGAGCTGCCAACCCTAGACTCGGCTCTGGAAACACTTGACTCGCAAAAGAATATCAAAGCGACTAAAAACTTGGATTTAATAGTCTTTTAATGTCTCTCTTTTTTACTTATTTTTTTGAAAAAAGTTTTCTTAAATAAAAATAATTACTTTCAACTCATTTAGTCATTTATTTAACAAACAAACCAACAAATGATATATTATTTGATTGCAAGATATAAACATTTTTTGCAAATGATTTGTTAAGATTATAGACAAATCAAAGTTCGGTTTTAGTCTCAAATGAAGTCAAAAAAAACATTTTTCGGAAAATTTTTAATTGGATTCCTTTAAAGGCAGGAAAAGACGAATAAAAATTGCGTTTCAAATGATTTATGATTTATTGTGACTCATAATAAGAACAGAGTTTTAGCTAAAGATTGTTATGAGAAGCGAATCCAATAATACAAGAATCCAATGAATGGTAGAAATGTCTGAAAGTATTGTCATTTTTGAGTTCTATTACTTTAAGCTTTAGTTACTTAAGTAGAGCTCATTTGATAGATAGTCGATAAGTTGGCCAAAAGTTGATAAATTGTTGCTTAACTACACTGAAGCAAAAGAATGGAACGACCGATAGTGAGGCCAGTGATAGGCCTTATATAAAGTAAACGTTAGTTTTACTCAATATACCAGTCATTGCCTATTATATCAATTGAAGAGCGATCACAGCTATGAAACACAAATGAACGCAACGGAAAGCAGTCGGAGTCGACACATGAACGGAGTGGCGAAGAATTGGTTCGGAATCAGTTTCGAAATTCTCAGTCCAATCATTTAATTAGTTGGTCTCCCATTGGTATTGCTTTTCATAAATCAATAAATAGAAGTGAAGTTCGGATTGTATTGAAAATTCGTGTAAACTTCGAGACGAGTAATACGTTTCTCATCCGAATTAATGCTAAAATGTTTAGCAAAAAGTGATGTTAACTGAAGTCAATTTGGAGACTATTACTCATAAGAGGTTAACATAAAGTACTTTTTCATGTCATTCGACGCCATTGTGTTGAAGAAATTTAAATAAAATTTGAGTTTAGAATCGCATTCCTCTAATATAAGACTTTATTAAAATAGAGATTAAATGTTAATAAAGCAAATAAATGGTTGACTGAATCAAATGAATCCGCTTTTGTTTAACGTTGTCTTTAAATATAATGAAAACAGAGTTTCGCTCATAAATACAAACTTTATATTCAAAATGGAGTTTAAATCCATAAAAATAAAGTGAGTTTTTTTGTGAAACCAATTGGTTTGAGCTTCTCTTCAATTTCACGGAGACTTTGCTCTCTGACAGAAGAGATCACTGAATCGCTTCACTGATTCCCTGCTTTAGTTGTTCTCTGGTCTGGTCTTAGAAAGAATGAGGATATGAAACCACACAAAAAATTAATAGATAGTTGTCTTCACCACAATATATCAGTCAATACAGTGTATAAGCAAAACTATATAACAATTGCTTTGAAATGCAGCCAAAAATATAAACTTTTTTAACATTTCATTTCTACTTCAAAGTCAAGTCATTGCTATAGTTATGGAAATTTCATTCAAAACATTATTACTTCAAAACTGATTTTCTGCTCTCAGTTTGAGTTCAGAACTGAATTGCAAACAATATATATGTTTTAAGGAAAAGCCTTATTATAAAAAGCAAAATAAACGACCGGTGAAACAGAAGTCATTAAACACATCGATTGAAGGCTAACACATCTGGAAGTAAGTCCTAAAACACAGGATTAAAGAGGCGGAGAACTGACGAAAACCTTATACTCTGAGAGTTCAGAGGCTATCAATGGCTTCGACGGACTCAATAGACTCAATAGATTCGTTATTGATCTCCATTTGCATTTCAGACACACATACCGTGGAATCGGTTCGAAAATACTGTTATCACTCGTGAGTCACAATTTAACACTTTTTGGCTGACAATCGAAAACTAGAAACACTTCAACTATTTTGGGCTCAAATCAATTGAAACTCTCTTCACATACAATGAGAGGAAATTTTGTTAGAAATAACTGAACTGAAAATTAATTTTAATGTGTTTTGATTGAGAGATATAGCGGTTAAACATATATTAATATGTTATGTGAAAAATGATCCGAAGCTTAGAGATGTGCGCAAAAGGGATGCCATTACGAGATTTGTTGTTTTATCGCATCACTGACTCCCAGACTGAATACTATAATACAGTATTTCATTGTTTTATATCAAAGGGGGAGAGAAGTGTAGACAATGCCAGTGCCAGAGATTGGCAGTCAGTACTAGTCGTTTAAGATGTATATAAGGCTTGCAATCAATTTCCAGACAATTCCTAAATTCTACTCATTTTCAGAGATAAAACCAATGAATTGCGTGAAACAAAAACACAACTAATAAGCGAACGAATGGCGTATATATTGATATATCACTATATGTTGAATAAAAACGCCAAAACATATTACAAGAGCACAGAACGAGAGGAATGGTTGAAAAAGCGATATATTTGTGGACATTCTATTAGACATTTCCTCGAATAGAAAGCAAATCAAACATAATTACATTATGACTATTCATGTCTATCATCAAAATTATGCTTCAATTCCTTTCCCATCGACTCATCTGAAACATTGAAACTGTTTTTCAAATACAGAAATCCAATTACTGTTGCAAAAGATTATTTCAATTTTAATCAGTCATTCAGAGTGAATAGAATTCATTTTATTCTGAGCTCAGAATAGCATTCAATAAACTAATAGGAAATATAATTTTAAATATGAGACCTCTCTTTGGAATTGAAGTTATTTAAAAATTAATGGAAATATTTCTTTAGAGGAAATTTCGTTGTAATTAACTTCGATTGCAGACTATTGGACAACAAAAAGTCAATTCATATCACAAACAAACAGAATATAGTAATGAAATATAGTTTTAATAAATCCATTTCTCCAACAAAACAATGAAATGGAGAGAAAAATCGTTTTAATAATTAAGGACTGAATTGACGAGAGATTAGAACAGAGGGAAGACATTAATTATTAGAAGAAATTCAAAGCCTATTCTATCGATATATACGAGATTTGTATGCATCTGTTCCTACACTTCCATCATTTGCATCGCGTGTATTGTCGGCCAAAATGGCATTCAATTCAAAGTATAATAATATTTAGGATGTAATCATATTATGCATAAAAATCTCATGTTTTCTGATGACTCCACTCTCTGTAAAAGAGATCCAATTTTTCATAAGCGAACTCATAATTAAAATAATTAATTAAATTCATTGAATAAACGTTCAAAAGATTAGCTGAAAATAAGAATATTTTTGTTCATAAAAATGTTTAATAATGTTTTTGAACTATAATTTCGAGAAAAGAATTTCTTTTGAATTTCAAATTCCAATGAAAAGAAAATATAAATCAAGATTTTCAGCGAAAATAAAAAATCAAAACTTGAGAACCAAATGAAAAAATAGAAAAATTACTTTATTTACAAATGAAAAATACTTTTCTATTTTTGATTCGATTTTTATCCAGTAATTGATTTAAATTATTGGTTAGATTTGAAACGAAAACATTTTGAGTGAACTTTTGTGAGTAGTTGTGACCCAATTCGACACTTTTAACCGACTTATAAAACAATGACTTAATGTTTGAGCAAAATATTTTTCAATGGCTTTCGATTTGAAAAAAGATTTGCTTTTGATAATAGATTTGATGTATTTTTTATATTCTCTTGGCTTTAGTACTGACTAAAAGAGGTCTGAAGTTATTATTCTAATCGACCCCATAATCGCTAAAATTCAACAGAAAAGTGGAGGACAGGACTAAACCCAACTAATCGTAACCTCAAGTTTATAATGGAAGCAATGATAGGGAACTGGTTTTGTGCAAACTCTACAATTTAAACCCAAATCATTAAAAATTGAAAAAAAGTTTTAATGATTCCCTTTTATATATATCTATATTATTTTCAGAATATTATACGAGGAATGAAAAGTGGAGGGCCTTTAAGTTGTGAACACTTCTCTCAAATACATGTAAATTACAGAACATAATAATTGAGTGCGAAAAGAGCCAAAACTCTCTCAGAATAATATCTCAGACCATCTGAGAGAAGAAAAATAGTAATTAGTTTTTCAATTTATGATTTGGAGCTGAAAATCGAAAAATTTCTTTATTATATCATTTCGTTTCATATGAATTATTGAATACAAGTGCGGAGAGAGAGAGAGAGAGAGAGAGAGAGAGAGAGAGAGAGAGAGAGAGAGAGAGAGAGAGAGAGACCTAAAAACTGAGCCAATTATTCGGTTTATGTTCACTAAGTTTGTATGTAATATTGACTTTGAATGAAGAGATGTTCAAGCTAATAAGTTTTGAGAGAATATTAAAATGACCTTACTAAATTGGCTATTCTTTATAAAGCGATTGAGGAAAGACTATGAAAATTAGTGTAACGAATCGATGCAAATTTCCCACGAAAGCATAAAACATTAGCAAGAATGTAGTATCTTGCACATCCTTGCCTCGATTCTAATCTACGTCTGGCGAATGAGATGCTTCTCAAAGAGATCGTTAATTTTACTTATAATAATTCACATTTACTTTAGGCTCTGAAACCCATTTAATAATTTAAAGCTTCTCTGAAAAAAATAAATCTTTAAAAAACGTATATATTATAAGACGACTGTTTGAGAGTCAGAGATAACTATCTTTTATTGTCGTCGATAACAAAGACTTTTTTCAATGAATGATATATTTCTCATATAATGAACGCATAAATAATATCAAATATAACGACCAAAAGTTTAAATCAAATATCAATTTTCAAAACTAAGATATTAACTGAATATTCATTTTTTGGTAATCATTAAAAAATTTTAATTAATCAGTTGGAAAACTGAATGCCTTAATCTATTTACTACTGAAATCGTTAAGAAATAGTCCTTCGATTAGTTTTAATTAAAATTCTTATTAATTTTGAGTTTAAAGCGAAAAACATAATTAATGATAATTTTGTACTTCAATCATAAAAACCATTTTTCTAAAGTGTTTCCAACTTTTCATTCATTAATAATCTATAATTATTTTGGAGAAAAGAAGAAAAAATAAATATTTAGAATAAAAGTAATGAATGTAAGCATAGAATGAATGCAATTCTCTTCTCATTTAAACACTGCTTAAGAAAAGAAGAAAAAATATAAGTTTTTTGTTGTGATCTCAAAGTTTATTAACAAATATGGGTTCAAACAAAAGGCGAGCGAAAGATATTTGAAATTGAATTTAGATAAGAGTTGAGTCTTTGAGAAAGACTTTCCATTTAAATGATTTATGATTATTATTTCGAGCATTTCTTAATGATTCCATAACTCACAGCAACTCAGAGTTGAGTCACATTTCTTCGAGAATTAAAACCATTTAAAACAATCTCGACTTCAAATCTCATACAAAACTATTCGATTTGGGTTTGGCTTATGATTGGGATTCTGTCACAGCTTTACATACTTTGGGGCCTCTTATCGACTATTTTGATCACAAATAAAACATTAACTCTTAAAATGCAAAACCTTTGAAATAAAGTTGAATTTGTTATATAATAAAATCTGACGACAATTATAATAAAAATTTACCTCAAATTCGAGATTAAATTTCAGTCAAAAGAACATAAATTAGAATTCAAAGGTAAAAAAAAAGAGAAGAAATATGGAGATTATACTGAATTCAATCAGTCAACTACCTTGATCATATGAAAATTTGATAAATAAAATTCTATGACTTATGTGAAGGGATTATTTTCACTGTAAGAGGAATTCCTTCCTTTCTTAAACACATTTAACTAATGTTTGAAATGTTTTTTCTGGCGATAAAATTCATTTAATTTATTGTTTTGTTTCGACTTTTATATCAAATGATTTTTTCGTGAATTATTCACATAAGAAATCAATGCAAAAGTGGTTTACTTTAATGAATAAATTGTATTCATTTGGAAATTAATGAATAGAATAAGAAATAGGTTCCAAATAATAATAAATTGATTTATGTATTGAGAAAAATCTTATTTCAAATGATTTATGAATTTTTCGCCAAGAATTACATCCCTTGAAGTAAAAACAATTGATCCAAATATTTGGATTTCAGTAATTTTGAAGGTTTAGGTTTAGGTGTGGCATAAATGCAAGGAAAACACTGACTGTCTTAAGACTGTATACAGAAAGCAAATCATTAAAAAACCAAACAATAATTTATTCTTGAAAATCAAAAATTACTTAATTTGCAGCAAAAAATATATATATTTTTCTTCAAAAGATTATTCGATAAAATTTCAAAATATATTAGTTTTTGTTGAAAAGATCGCAATATATTCGAAGCAATCAATTAATTTCTGCGAAGAAAAAAATAAGAATCCGTTTTGTGTTAAACTTTTCGGAATTCTTTTCGTGAATTTCATTAGACCTCAGAAGTGAATAATTGTATTGAAATTGAATTCATTTTGTTTTTCTCTCTCTTTCACTGTTTGACTGAATCTAAACCCAAAATTAACTCAAACTCAGAGTATTTGAGATGAGTCTCAGAATTAATGGCTAACAATGAATGCAATTATCGGATGAAAACCGAAAATATCTCAAAACTTTTGTTTAAATTAAATTCAGGAATAATTAGAGTCGAGTCGAGAGATAAAAACTCGAAGAAAATTATATGCAATTCAAATGCAAGGATAGAATTTTTGACGAATAAAATATTAGTTAATAAATGAAAAATAACAACAAAAATGAATAATAAATACGAAATTCAAAAACTGAAATAACAATAAATTTATTTAATCGTGAATTGAGTTAAAAATTTCTTCTGAAAGTAAGCACTGTTTTGGAGGCTAACAAAACCAGAGATAAAAAGCACAGAACAAACAAACGGTAAGATATGCTCTGATATTATATTAACGTAATATCAGTAAAACTAATGTGTTTTTGGCACTGCAGGCACTCCAACACTGGTTTGCATCAAATATCCAAAAAGCAGTATTAATCAAATTAAATGAACAAAATATCATTGAAGTCAAGACATTAAATCTAATGCCAGACAACAATCATAACAATAATGCGATTCATGTGAATCATGACTCCATTCAAGACCTAAAATACATCTCCAAAAACAAAACACTTATCATTAAAATCAGACCCAAAGAATGACACCGAATATTGTCTTCTATGTGCCAACCGGTGGTCAGTCATCCAATTGTTAATTGGTTTCCCTCTTACTCTCCAAAAAAGATAATTTATTTTTGTGATAAATTTAGTGAATTTTGTTAAGAAAACTAATGATCAACGGATTTATTGAATGCAAGAATCAATTGATCGATCGATCAAACAGGGGCTCAAAAAGAGTTAACTCCGGAGTAATATTATAAATCAGAAGTTTTTTTTGCGGCCATAACTCGTTTTGTGGCCGTCACTCATAAGAGGACAGGTATTTGTATAAATTTATTATACGAGCGATAAGACTAACATTCCCTCCAATTTGCTGTAATTTTATTTTTTATTTTCAGTTACTTTTTGTGATAAATGCTATCAGTTTTGAGCAAAAAAAGTAAGTAAAATAAGATTAAATTTTTGGCCATAAAAATGGCAAAAAATAATAAAATATTTTCCATAAATTTTTATCAAAAGCAATAAAAATAGATATAAAACAAACTGTCAGTCAAACAGTTTTGTAGTCGGAGTGCAATCAAAAACTTCAATTCAAAGACAGTGGTTAGGGATAAGTCATTAAACAAATAAAAATGAATTTCAAGAGTTATCTCAAAAATTATATAACTCTTCTTCGGCTTTCTTTGTAGTCATCGAGTGTTGAGAGAAATGCAATGCTTTTCACTCAATGAGAAGAATGAGACAATTGTGGAGAAGAATAGACGGAATAAATAAGTGAAAAGAGTTGGGAAGAGTTGTTATAATAATTGCAATAATTATGTATTAATAATAACAACACATTTATAGCAATAATGAGTTTATTTTCGGGAAATGTTTGTAGACTTCGGGGCGAAAAGACTCGTTTGAATGGGAGCTCTGACTCTGAATAACTAAAACACGAGTTGGAGTTGAGCTCTGATTTAAGACAATCATTATTTATATATAAAATATGGACTCATTTCAAAACATTTCAAACATTATTCTCTGCTTTTCTTAATATATATTTTAAACGACATTATTATAAATGTTATTATTTTTGAGACCATTTCTCTTACAAAAGACTTAATCGAGTTATCGCTCAATACTTTCTGAACACAAACTCTGACTTCAGTTTAAACTCATTTTTTGCGAAATATATTTCTCTTTTGATTTCAATTTATTTTCCAATAAATTCTTGTTTTGCTTCAAAATATTCTCTTATTTTGGGTTTAATACAAAAAACACTCTAAAAATCAATTTTTCATAAAATCTTTGCTCCAAATACTCTTTTAATTTAATTTTTGATAAAATATAAGTCATTTCTGAATTTTGATATCAAATCACTCACCAAATGATCATAAGTTAGGAAATAATTTGTTGTTTTCTTGCGAACAGAAATTCAAATACATTTTGTTTAGTCTTCAGTCTTAAGTCCACAAAACAGTCACTTTTGATGATATTTTTGACAAATTACCAAAATATTCAAAAACTGGTCGAAGCGTTAAAAATATGATAATAATGTGATCAACAAAACCATCGATTGATTTATGTTTTGGTCCATTCATTCAGTCATTAGTTTTGCTTTCAAACCATTAATTCGGCAAAAATTGATTTCAAACTAAAGATGAAAAGCGTTTTGAGTTTTAATGAGAGAAAACCAAATAAACAAATAGTTATTATCGAGAAATCAAAATAAAAGCAATTCAACACTTGAAGAGCGAAATACACATTAGATTTGAAGCAAAATTAAAGCTCAAACTCTTAGCCAACACTCAATGCCAATAGTTTTCATCCAATGGAGACTTCAGTTCAATAGTCGTCAGACTCTCACAACAAATGCTCACAAATTGAGACTCAATTCAACCGAAGATCTTTCACTGTCTTAGATATCAAACGCATGAATAAACCGGTTCTCTTCGGGAACAAACCAATACATCTTTTCAAAAGCCATATTTTCTTACCCGGGTTTTCATATTCCTACCAATTGATTCATTTTTAGGCAAATTTTCATTTTTATCTCTCATTAGAACTGAGTTTTCAAGAATATTGAAGATCAAGTGAGTCATAAATTGAGACCACAACCTTTTTAACCATGAGTAATTAGTTGAAAATACAATACTAACTGTGAATAATGTTTTAGAATTCAGATGTTTTAAGTTGTCAATTTCAATTTTATCAATTACAAAATCAATGAAATATGCTAGAAGATAATCAAGAATTATAAATAAATTTGTAAATGAAGTAGATAGATTTTTTCCAGTTCTCAAGAAAATTCAACTGAATTTTTACATTAACGAGAAATTTATAAAGCATTTAAGTAAATGTAACCAATAAAATGTTCAGGGTATATATTTGATGGTAGTATTGTTTGGAAAATGTTATGGTGTTGTGAACCCAAACCATGCATTCAGACCTCTATCAGTGGTTTTGTGCCGACAGACGATTGCATTAATAGTGAACTCTTTCGTCGATTTAATTAAACGTTTATTCAGTGATTAATCTTTTGTTTTGACGGTTCACTCATTTCTTCAATCATTTCATTTAATTTTTATACCGATTTATAAAACGATTTCTATTTTTCTATAAATTTGAGAAACATTTCCAAAATGAGTGAACGAATCCATTGGGTGCCCATTGAGTCCAATCCTGAAGTGATGAACAAGTTTTTGTCGAATATCGGGGTTCCAAATGAGTGGTCAATCGTTGATGTCATCGGTTTAGACGAAGAATTGCTTCAATTCATCGGCGGTCCCGTTCTTGCGTTGATTCTCTTGTTTCCGGTCAAAGACCAAAAAAGTGATTCTACAGAAGATATTCAGAATCAGACTAAAGAGGAAGACCTGAAGAATGTCTATTTCATGCGTCAGACTATTCACAACGCGTGCGGAACCATAGCTCTGATCCATTCGGTGGCCAATAATTGCAATCGAATCCAATTGAAAGCCGATTCGAGTCTCAAAGCATTCCTCGACTCGAGTCAAGAGCTGAGTCCTGAAGAGAGGGGAAAACTATTGGAGTCGAACGCAGAGATCTGTAGCGCTCACCACAACTCAGCGAAAGAGGGCCAGACTTGTGCGCCGGCGGCTGATTCAGAAGTTAACCATCACTTCGTGGCAATAGTTGAAGGGAATGGCCTTCTCTACGAATTGGGAAGTAAACCCTATCCAGTAAATCACGGAAAGACATCAGAAAAGTCTTTTTTGTCGGACGCGGCGCGAGTTTGTCGTCAATATATGGCTAAAGACCCGAATAACTTGAGTTTCACTGTCGTTGCACTCAGTTATCAAAACTGATGCCTCGATTCAAATCTGGAGAAATTGCTATAAAACCAAATAATTGAATACAATATCCAAAAGATTTGACTAAAATTTCAAAATAATGTCTTAAATGAAAGCAATATTCAAATCAAATCACTATTCGTTTGGATTTTCAAAATTTAATTTATTTATCAATGAATCGAATTTCAAATATATTTATAAAATTCAGATTTGATTAAAGATTTGATGTTTTCTCGAATTTTAATCAAATGTTTGAAATGATTAATAAATTGTTAAATGAAATGAAAGCAAAATTGTTTTGTTTTATAAAATCATATATTCATTGAAATCCTGTGAAAAGGATTAATGTCTTCGCCTTTCATTACGTTTTCTGAAACAAGGAATATATCATAAGATGAGACAATCAATTAGTCAATGATTGAGTCATTACCTCATATGTGGTCCCTTAACGAAACACCAGTTGACTCGAATAGTCTGTCCCAAGATGTCTGAGCCATTTAACGCCTCGAGTGCGGCATTGGCTGACTTGAAGGTCTCATATTCGACGAGAGCGTAGCCCTAATTACAAAATCAATTAATTTACTCTAACTTTTCACTTATTGATCGATAGTAAGGCTCGATATGTATGTGAACTAAAGCGCCGGTAGAGTGCATGACATTGGGATTGCCATCAGATCCGAGATATTTATCGATTTTCATTAACTTTAAAGCTTTTGAATGAATTGATTTAAAGTCGATTCAAATAATTAAAAAAATGAGCAAAACTTAAATTTTGTAAAAAGCCTTAAATTGTATGAATGTTTACATCGAATCAAAGGCTCAAACCTTCAAAAATCCGGTCCTTCGGTCCAAATTCAAGTGTAAATTCTTGATTTCGCCGAATTCAGCGAATTTGTCGTAGAGGTCCTCCTCCTGAGCCTCTTCATGGACTCCAGTAATGAATAATATCCAGCCCTCGACCGCTATTTACAAAATTTAGTTCATATTTATTTGAATCACACATTCATTCATACATTTTTGAGGTCCGGGAGAATCGCTTTGGCCGTCGCCGACATCCATTGCTTCATAATCTCTGATGTCTTCCCGGGCTGTGCCCTCTGTTCACAACAATTACCAAATTTATAAAAATTATATACAAAAAGCCTTGAATTGAATACCGGGGCCGAAACCGCGTCCTTTACGTCGCGTTGCCTTCTCTTTGATCTTCAAAACACTTTCTGTAAACAAATAATTTAAAAGTCTGTTAATTAAATTGAGCGCCAATTCGGTCAAAAAGTGGACACACCGTCGCCTTCGTCATAGACCTCATCTTCAAACTCTTTGTCGGCATCGCCGGCGCCTAAAACCAATTCGTCGGCCATTCTTACGGTTATTATACGATTTAATTACAATCAAAAAACAATTATTAATATAAAACCTTTTGTATTGATTTGGAATCAAATCTGACATAAAGTACGTCAAAAACAATGCTTTTCTTTGGAGGCATTTTCTATATCTGCTGTCAATTTGATAATAAGAGACCAACTTTTGAAGGCCTCCGTCTGTCGGCCATTAGTCATAACTTTTGGTCTTTATAATCATTCCCTCATTTCTCGATATAAAACATTAAAAGTTATTAATAAACACCAGTATTGTATTGAAGTGGTGTTTATTAAAGTAACCTACATTTGACAAAAAAAAGGGCAAAAATTAATACATTTGTTATAACGTTGCTTATGTGAGAGGAAGCATATCTGTTCATAAACAGTGTTATACGTTCATTGAGTAGGCGTTGAGTTGTTTGACAGCAAATTAATCAAATTATTGTCTCATTTTATAAACGATTTAAACGCTATTTAATTGTAATTAAAGTCAAATAAAATAATCTTTAATTGAATTAAAAGTTTTGCTTAAAAGCAATAATTGGATGTCATGTCTGACCCGCGAGTCAATCAAATCCGAATCAAAACCGGAATTCTTAAAAGGTTTTCAAAATTTTTAAATTCAATTAAATTTTGACTCAATTTATAAAACAGAATATCGAAAGAGAAGTTGGTTTACGAAAAAGAAGTCGAAACCGAAAGGAAACGATTGGATACTATGAAGAACGATAAGAAAGACGATCATGAGATCAGAAATCAGGTGACAATCAAATTGTGGTTAATATCCATTGATTGAATTGTTGTTAGGAAGCGGTGATAAACGAGTGCCTTATGATGATTCCCGAAACTCAAAAACGTGTTCTCAACGCTTTCAATGACTTGAATAACATTGTCCAAGTACAAATTCATTCATTAACTCATTTTTGCTTCAATTAACACATTTTATTCAATAGGAGACAGAATTGGAACTGTCAGAGACCTCGGAGTTCCAGACGGCCAAAGCTCTGATCCAAGAAGTCCAGCAAATGATTCAGTGATTATACACATGGATTGGCATTCAATTTGTATTTAATATTCATTCAAACCATATATGGATTAAAGCCTTGGAATCTGTTTTTATTGCATTTATTCCATAAATTTGAAAAATATTATATATTTTAATTACTTTTCGATACAAAAACAATAATTAACTCTATTTTAAGGCAATTATTCTGTAATTTTGATTCTATTATCGAAATATTTTCTAAAATTATTTGATTTAAACATTCAGTGAATGTATTATTTGATTGAAATATTGATTAAATAAGTCATTGAATGACTTCTTATTTCAATCATTTAATAGACAAAACATTCATTTTATTAAAAATATTTTTAAGGAAACAAAGTATATAAAAATAGATTGAAAATTGGTTGATCTTGGTATTTAACAATTCTTAAAAAGCTACTTTTGTGTCTAAAAACAACTTAATACTAAATATTTGCCACAAATATTTCAGCAAGTTACACTCAGTCTGTTAATCATTTACTCATGTGTTCTAGTTATTATTGAAAACTTAATTCAACTTGAATAAAGGACAATTCTTAACAGAGTATTTGGGATTTTTTGTCGATTAAATTAATTTGATGTTTAAAAATATGTTATTTCACTCTTTTCTAGACTTTTGTCAGTTTCACTTTAAACATACTTGGTAAATTTATTATGATATGCAAGCAGAGATTTGTAGAGAGTCTATAGTGTGATAGAATGCTGGAGCGAACAGGCGATTGAAATTAATCACTTCCGCTGACTATAGCCTAAATCCAACTAAATTTAGCCGAAAGTTTAAATGCCATTAATTGAACTAAAATGACCGTTGAAAGGAAAAGGCTTCCCTACCTGAAACTTAGAGGTATTTTTGCTAGTCTCTATTGGACACCCCTTTATGCTAGAATAAAGCGAACAAAATTAATTCTGAAATATTGTGTATTTTACTTGAAATTTCATGAGTCGATTGATTTGGAAATTATTTATCGATTAAAATAAAAAAGTTTGAAAACATTTTCTTCACTTTTATTTTTGTCTGAAAAAAAGATTTAATCGAAACTTTAGGTTTGAATAAAATAAGCAGAGAATAGCGCTCAGTCACTGCAGCACAGGTTGGAAGTGAATGAAAAGAATAAGTCTTCGCATCGAAACTATTGATAAATTGGCTGTTCTTCGGAGTAACGCATCGGGGAATTGGATGAGTGAAGGAATGGAGAGATGCTGTTAACGACATTTTGTTTGTTTTGATTTCGCTCTTCTCCTCTCTATTAGCTATAGTTTATTAAATGAATAAATGACTCGTTTTTGACGAATTCAGTGGTAATTATCATCGAAATGGTTTATTAGAGGGAAAGTGTATTATATCGACAATAAATGCATCGATAACTGTATGGAATGAACAGTCACTGAGCAGACAGTTGTCATTTGGCTTCACTATTATATGCTTTTCTGGTGTTCTCCCCTTCCGTCGAAAATGGTCCGGAAAAGGCATCCATAGGGACGAGATTGGATGCATTAAAGTTTCAGTAAGGCTTCTACGCCTTCCAAGGCTTACAGTGATAAATGACAGCTATCTGTGCGCTCTCTTTATTGTCATTGGAGTTATTGCATACAATATAGTGAACTCAATATACAGTGAATGTGTCCTACATTTCAGTTACTTTTACGGTGAATGCCTTCAACACATATTCCGATAAAATGCTTTCTTTTTCTCTAAAAAACATTTGAAATTGTTTTTGCTTTTAACTAATGATAACTCTCTGATTATAAGTAACTCAGACGTCAGCAGCCCTTCCATCGAATTGTGATCCATGAACTTTATTACGACTGCCGAACGACGACAGTTATGAGTAGTTATGACAAACCGAGGCATGCATTTAGTGATTCGCTATATTATGTAAAATAATTCCAAATTAACTGTTTTTTTCGCAATTGATTCGAGCAAAGTCTGCAACTATTATGCAATGCTTGAACTGTTGGTTCAATCATTTCTGTTTGAATTTGAGTCAAGAATATTTGGAATTCTCGCCTGAGTTCATCGTATCTGAGGAAAGATAAATGAGGAAAGAAGAGAATTCGCGAATTCCATCTCAATTACTCCCCTGTCATTCGGATCCTTTATTTTTGTCACTAAATTTCTGTCACCAAATCTGAGCCATCGCTTAGACTTTTGGCAGAATTTTCTTCAATATTGACTTTTTGTAAGCAATATTAAAAGCATCTAAACTCTGGTATCAGTTTCTCAACTGAATGGGAGGAAACCCAGAGCTAAGGCGTGGAATAATGCGGTTTAGTTTAACGCAAGCGTTCTTTATTACCAGAGTTGTGGCCGTTTCGGGTCGTCATCTGATGTTTTAGAGATATATGCAGTGGTTTTGATGATATGTTTTTGCAGGGCTTCCGATTGTCACTAAAACACTATGAATGAAAACTTTGTACCGGAAATTGTCGGTACATCACTAATACATCATCACAGCCAATATGTGCTGTGCCACTGCACGCCATACCCCCGTTCAATATCCATTTGAAAGATGCTTTCGTTCAAACAATATATGACAAAACTTTCGCTAATGATTTGAGTATCGCTTTATTTGACCTCAAATTTATTTCATTGAATTTTATATCTATTTATTTATTTCTTATTTTTAATTTAAATAACAAATTATTATTGAAAATAAATTGAGTCAAGGAATCAATGAATGAGTTGAAAAACACATTAATAATAAATCATTATTTAGGATAATTGGTTGCAATAACTCTCAAATCGATTTATTTAAGAGCAGAGATTCAAAGTAATTGACGCAAACGACTTTGTATTCCAGGATCAACTAAATTTGAAATAAAGTCACAAAGTTTTTATGCGTCATTATTAATATTTTTGTCAATTGATCGGAATTTTTCATGATTTTGAAATTATCAAGTTCAACTTACACACTGAACTGTACTCATACTGTAATTGAGTCGTTTTTTCTTCCAAATTTAAAACGAATAAATGAAGTAAGGTTTATTAGTTAAGGAATAATAATTTCATTTCAACATTTAATGCATTATCGAGCAAGTTTTGAATATATTGAAACTTTTTTAAGTAGACCTGGTTATCATTTCTTGACAACTAATCTCTATTTGATTCTTCGCATTGAATCGGTTTAAAGTTTGAGCGCCTGAAAGAGTACTTTCTGGCAGTACTTTGACTGTAAGTTATACCAAACGTGATATCACATAAAAATTTCATCAAAATATTATTAACTTCTTCAGTGAATTCCATTCATCGATAACTTTTTTGTAATATCAGCCAATTATAGACCATTTAATCGCATTTCAATCTTCTTTGGAATTTGTAATAACAGTGAAGTCTTACAAAATCATTGCATTATGTAATCAATTGCTTGAAATAAGATTTAATTCTAACACATATTCAATCAAAATAGTTATTAAACTCATTTACGTCAAATGAAATCATTAAAAGTGTGATTTTAGTATTATTTAAACTATTTTTGAAAATCAGAATCTCATGTTTTTCTATTTTATTCAAAAGTTTTTGGCCATAAATTGATTGAGGAGTGTGTGGAGTGTGTGTCCACATATTCAAAGCGATATATTTGGCAACACTTTTGTAGGCAATGTCTTATAGTGTCAAACGTATCGATTTGTGAGAGACGTTAAAGTTTAGAGAAGAGTCAATGGGATAAAGTGATACTCAGGGAATTGTGAGCGTCCTCTTTGGATATATTATCGCCGCGATATTGAGTTTGCAAAATGCATTTCATATAGACATTGAATGAATCACATATTTATGTTATCATGGAATTTATTATATTTTACTTTTTATATAAGAGAGAAAGCGTGTGATATATCTGTTATATCCATTTTGTAAGTATTGTATATTTTTGCTCAATAGAGAGGATATACTCTGAGATGAGATCCCATTTTATTTCTGTTCATCACCAAAACATTCTGACCATAATAAGAGTTGACAGCTTTCTCATGGTTTGGATCACATATATTTTTATTAAGTATACCAATGCCAGCACTGGTATCACCATTGCTGGCATTGTTGCCACTGTTGGCACTTTTATTTGATAGCAATAATAAACTATTGCAGTGAAGCTTAACTCTCCTGTCGTTCTGAAGAACCACATAACTAAAGTACACTTATATTGATATCATATCGGGTTAAATAGCAATACCCTGTAATTTAATGGTCAAAATTTAATGAACAAATCAAAAAATCAAAAAAATGAAAAACTGTCCTTCAATTTAGCCCTGAGTTTATCACTTAAGAGGTCTGTTATTTATCTTCAAAATATGCTTTCAGTCGACAAAATTGTTTTTTAAGCGACAAATAATCTAATTCTCAAACTCTTGATATTTGATTAAATCCCCATTTGTTACACATTTTTCTCATTTCCAAAGTATTTCATCTCTTTTAGACTAGATGCAACTTTTTATATATTTTTTAAAGCGAAAACTTGATTAACTTATCAATGATGTAATATTCAGGCATTCATTTCAGGGAAATGTACATTAAATTAGAGAAGAATAGAGTTAAGGGTTACTAAAGTCAATATATTGGAGCCGATATCCAGCATATTGTGGACACCGCCACAGGTTTTCCTGAAACGGATGTATTCTCTCCGTTTGTAATAAAGAGACACAAACTGCCAATAAAACCAATAAAAGTGATTTCCCGTTGATTACAGATCAGACTATTGCCAACGATTTCATTAATCGTTGCGGGGAATCGGATATGGGCTTAGTTTATACGCTCGGCTCACAGGGCTTGGCATTTAGGGCGGTCTAATCCTACAACGTTGCACGTGTCAGTTGCACGAGCTATTAGGCTGTGCACGCGTCAAATCAATATTAAAAAGTTCTGACATATATTAAAACTACGATCTGAACAAAGATGTAAAGCACTGACGCATATTGCTTGTGCCGGTAGATTGTTTGGGTGGTGTTCTGGTAATTGTGCTGTTCTGCTGATGTTTCAATCAGTTGTATGCCTCCACTGATTTCAATTAAATTCTTTGTGAATGAGCTCTGATTAACGGATTGAAGATTGAGTGCACTACAGGTCAGACGACAATTAGACGACAAAAGGTTTTTGACACGACTCAGACTTTTGGATTTAGGCCTCAGGCCATAGGGCCGGTGCCATATGACAACTAATAAAAGGATTATAAAGTCTATCCTCTTTTAGAAATATTTCTTCTAGTAAACAATTTTCTCTATTTTCAAGAATAGTTTTGAAATAATTTTGAATAAATAAGAAATAATTTGTGAAAATATGAATCAATAAATTATTTGATAATTTGATTGGTTTTGTAAATATTCTGATAGGTTTGGTGTTGAGAGCGATCGCGACCCCAAACCATGTAAAGTGCATAAGAAAGTATTTTGAGGCCGAAAATCATCATTTGGAGACAGGTTGTGCTCTGGTTGTGCTCATTGGTCGATATCTGGTGCGCGTACGCCGACAACACATACGCCACACACAAACGGCAAACTACTGGTGTTTAGAATACATCTTTCGCTTCACTTTTCTCATCTAAACATCATTTTAGTGCACTTTTTAACTGCTTTCCATCAGATAAAGTAGAGTCCAATTATTGTTCAATTTATAAAATAGTTGATGGAATAAAAGACTAATTAATTGAATTAAATAAATAAAATTCAAATCAAAACTAATTTAATTGAGTGCTTAATTGAAGGCTCCATCACGGCCTCCAGAATATACGACACGGGTTCCTCGACTGCCGCGTTTTGGGAAACGCTGTGGCCGACCATGCTTAATAACTTCCATTCGGCTGGAGGAACGCCAACAAGTCCCATTGGTAAGTACTGGCCCTTCTCTTTGATACGAAATGTCTTTGGTTTGAATATAACATATTTTGTGTGAACCCGCAAATCGATAAAACAATTGTGTATTCAATTAATTGGACACTTCTTGCAATTCAGTCAATGTTTAGTGCATTTCATTAGTTTGTTTCGATAGGTTTGCCCTTTGATTAAATTTGCGAAACAGGGATTAACTACTATACGTTTCGACCCATTCTATGCTATACTCCTAATGTAATTTTGTGCAAACATTTATCTTTGATGCTCCGGCGCACAGCCTCTCAACACATTATGTGATATAAATCTATTCTTACTTAACAATCACTTAATTTGTTATTACAATTGGATTGAATGAAAATTTTCATAACTCAAACCGCTTTAAGATGATGTTAGCCCTTGACTTAGGTGTAGGCGCTCTGAGCACAATATTTTTCATATAAAGTGGATTTGATATAATGGCAACTTATAGTGTGTTTAGTGTCAACCGATTAGGCCATAAGTAGTGTTGGCTGTTATGATGAGATTATCTAATTTTCAACTAATAAGACCTCAATTTAAATGTTTTCCATTAATGTAATTATGAGACAACAACTCATATATTGCCAACAAATGATTGCGCGCCGACTCTGTTATGCCATTAAATAATCGCTTGTCGTCTATATTAAGACTAAATTAAAACTAATGAAACAGAAATCAGGGAATTGACCGAAAAGTATATAAAAAGTAACACTTTTTGCCTTTTCTTCTCTTTTCTTTCAAAGTAAGTAAAGTCGATCCTAATAGCGATGCCTCCAGTGTTCTAAAGGCGACTAACGGTCCGGGTGGTGGTATTCTGGCCAACAGTGGTGGCCATCACCACCACAACCCTCATTTACTTCAACATCATCAGCATCACCACAACTCTAACAATAATATACAGTTATTGGGAGAGAACGGCCACAACAGCGCCGCAAATCATTTATCGGGCACTTCGTCGGAGAACTCGTCAGCGCTGGGCATAAGTGTCACGCATTCGAATAACAATACAAATGAAAGCCATTCCCATCAACCGATCAGTAATAACTCAATTCAGGAGAAACCGAGTAAACAGAAGCGGCACAGAACTCGCTTCACTCCAGCACAGCTCCAGGAACTGGAACGCAGTTTCGGTAAAACACACTACCCGGACATATTCATGAGAGAAGAGTTAGCCATGAGGATTGGTCTCACAGAGTCTCGCGTTCAGGTGAGCCGATAGACTGTCTTTATTATAGTCTTAAGTATTGAGTAGATTTGTGTCAAATGTGACTTTTCTAAGTGTGTGGCCCTTCTCTCAGAGCGGCACACAATTGCTGTTTCTCTTGCAATGCAATAAATGCCGCTCTTCTGACACTATTCTCACAGTTAAGCGACTCTTTCACTGTCTTTGATATCATAAATAAGTTTCTATTCAAAGAACTTAATTCTTGACTCTCTTTGGGTCTAAAGACTCTTTGATTGCAATGTTATAACCGTTTAGTGTTTACCTCAAAATCATTTTTCAACGATTGTTATCACAATTATTTTATTACATGTATTTCAGTTTCCAGTTAAACAAATCTCATTTCGTCCACCAATAAGTCATGTCCTCGACCCAGTCCTCGACACAGTCCTAACTCGATTCCCATGACTTTCTGTTGCTTTAAATAAATTTTTAACTTCTCTTAATTTTTTGTCTGTAAAAACCGGGAAAAGTCATAATTTTTATTGTTTTGCACTCAAACACATCAATTGGTCACAAATTTTAGCGAATGATTGCAATTATAGGTAATATATTTGCAAATATACAACACATTTAGCTATAGATTTAATCTATTTTTTTAAGAGTTAAGATTTTATCCAGTCACAATTAATTTTTTGCAATTAACAAACACACGATAACTAAGTTAGATCTTTATTATTAAGATAGAGAATTAGTTGAATGCTAGATTAATTTATTCAATGTTAACAATGAGTATCAGTTAGTGGTTAGTCCGCAATCGGATTCAAAGCAAATTGTGAGTTACTATTTGTAAGCAATTATTGATAAGTTTTCAATCATTTATAATAGAAAGCAATGGAAAACATTTTTTAACAATCTTTTCATATGCTTTTCTCTGCATTCAATTCATGTGCATCAGAGGAAAACAGTGAGCACTGATAGTTGCACTAGTACAGTTGTACTAGTACTAGTAGTTTGCTCTGTTACTGTATTGATAGAGTTTCTCGAAAGTCAGTCTCATTTGCCGGTCTGTCAACGCATTAAATACTGATAAATGGTCGAGATTATATTATAGCCGACTTCCAACACAACGACTACGGGATTACAATATTGTGCAAAAGTGAATGCGTTATATAAGTTATAAATTGAACTCAAAAGTGAAAGTATAAGAGAATTCCTTTGAGATCATTAAAGCACATCATTCCTATAGTATAGTATTTGCGATACCGATGAATATGTCTTTACATTCGACTAAATTATAGCAAAACGTTGAAAATCTTGTCTCGAAACGAGTCAATAGTTTTATTAATTCAACGGATTTTCATAGAATTGAAATTCTTAGCAATAATTAGTGACATTAATAAACATATGTCAGGTCAACGATCTTTTCATTTGAACATCAAAATCAGTACGACTTTAATTAGTCTCTACTTTCGGTCTCAATGTCTCCCTTTTATTCTCTTAATGTTAGTCTCGCTGTTGGAACCTATTCTGTTCCAACTCTTTCCACAAAGAGGTCATCAACTTCTGACTCAAAATTATATTCTCAACAAACTTGAAAATATGTGTTTTGAACGCAATTAACCTTGTCAATTGATTATAGAGATGCTCAAATTAGCTAACGCCGAGCAGATTTCAATGGAGTTTTAATTTGGTTGCATACTGTTTTGCATTGATAAAATTTGAACAGGAATAAATATAATATAAAATATGTCTAATTCAGGGATGGTCAAGGGGTAAGAATTCCTGGATTTTTTGTCTAGGGCCTGGCTTTGAGCTCGGAAATAGAGAAGTTCACAAAACTGGGTCCCAAGTTTTGTGGTCACACGAAACACCGCGATGATTTTTTTCCACCATTTTGTCGGTAGTTTGAGAGAATTTAAGCTAAATTAAGGACAAAACAATCGGATTTAATCTGTATTTAGACCTGAAATTCGAAATATTTTGAACGACCTTTTTGGGAGAGGGGTCCAAAAAATCCTTCCCCCTCCCAATTTTTAAATTTGAAAAAATCTGCAGATTTAGGCTTCCCTTAAACCTCGAACATTGGCCAACTCTGGGCCTATTCAAACAAAATAAAATTTTAATTGAAAAGAATGCGAACATTTGTGGCACAACCTTTTAGTGGTTCATTTCTGATTTACTTGGATAAAATCTAAATGAAAAATTTGCTTGTTATTCAGAAAAGAGTCAATTGTCATTGATGATTGTGCTATAAATGCACATTTTCCATTTGATTTCGGTTGAATGAAAAAGTTGTTGGAGCATATAATTTGGAAGCTGCTGTAAAAGCCCGAAACCACATAATATAATCATTTATCTGTATATTCATATTTTCGCACAATTTTTTCCCTTTCATTCAAATATTTGCTCATAAATTGAAATGAATTTCAATTCTTATCTCAAGTGTATATCAAAAATATTCATGAAAATCATATTAATTGAAAACTATTCATGGTACTTTTGTTTATGCTTAACCGACGATTATTAGCGATTCAATAGTTCAAAATCAATCGAAAATCAAAATTGCATTTTAACCATACGTTTAATAGTTTTGCAATCCATTGGTTTTTGTCAAATTTCATAGTCTTTCAATGGATTCGCTCTTTTTGAATGAAAAGTTAGTTTTTGTTTGCTTTCTATTGTTTTTATGCATTTGAAGCGAACAACTCATATGCATTATATGATGTGTTTTTAGGGTCTCCTTCGGGAGCAGTATTTCATACAATGCGATGACTGCAGCACAGCATCCAAAGAAGGCTTTATATGTGTGTATATTATATATTATTATGACGCCATAGACTATATTCAGCCATAGTTTATAAATTATCCAAAGAGATAGCGTTTTCTATAGAGTATTGGTAGCAATGGAATCATCGCACAGACATCGCACAGATATACCAATATATCACTGCAAGGCTTCTATCGGAGCCTTTTTGCTCTTCCACTACATTTACAGCATATATAGTGTTTACTTGTGAGCTAAGAGTGAGCTAAAAGTGATACCTTCTGTTGTGTCAGAGCTGTGTGTGAGATGTGCCGCAATCTCACTGCGTTTCGAAATGCCTGACAAACAGTGCCAACACTACCAGTGCAGGCAAACACTGACTGACTTTGAGAGGGAATGGCGTCGAGGGACTCGACGTTGTGCTACATTGACAACGAATGTACATTTGATATTAATGTGGTTTTGCTGTCCCATTAAAAAGTAATCCGTCCCAATGAGGCTATAGTTGCAGAGGAGGAGAAAACATAACCATCGCTATGATATGCCTATAATTGTAGTCTTCCATCGATAGCAATGATGGCTCTGATGGCAGTGATTTCCATCTCATAAATGATTATTATTACTAAATAACGACCGGAAATTGCATTCAGAGGGCCGGTAGACGACTAAAACACATATTAAGAATATTACTCATGAATACTGAATGAATCCAACAAAACAATACTTTCGAACAAAAAACATCTCATTTTCTTAAACATAACACAATTTGCTCTTATATTCAATTATTGATAACTCATTTTCAAGGATTGACAAAATTTTTGCTCAAAGTATTGGAAAAATGGTTTTCGAAAACTTATTAAATTTGAGGCCAAAAAATGAATGACTAAAATAAAGATATTTGTCGAGCAAAACTAAATTTGCTATTTTATTATTGTGTGAATCGGTGAACAAATCGGTGAACAAATCGGTGAATGACCACAATTTGTTTGAACACTTTTCCATTACTCATTTAATGCAAAACATTTTCCAGATTTTACATCATTTTGCGATTACTTTTACTACTTTTTGATTCTTTATTTTATTCTTCTTTATAGTCAATAGAGTTTAGGTTTTGGCCAAAAGATAATACTTTTTCGTTATCGATGACAGCTTTCAAAATGCAATTTTTTTCGTGTTTTGTCCACTTATTCTCCATCTCTTTGTCTCTGATCTTAAAAATTTTCAATAATTTAACCTAATTTTGAATAATTTGAAATTCAATCTGAGTATTACCAATCAAGTTGAACATTTTCGTAGCTTTTGAATGTAATTGTTTATTCAACTTGTTGAATAACATAGATGAACCAGGTAAATTGAAATTTGAAAATTTCCACTCAAAATTTGAAAATTAATTATTCAGCCCATTGATTGAAATCCTGGTCATCAGATGAACCATTCAATTAGAGTTAGCAAAAAATGAATGAATTTTAGTTTTTAATACTAATTAAAGGAAAATGATTTCTATTTTTAGTAAAAAACTATTTCTCGTTGTTTTCAATCAATTTCTTTAAAAAGATGAAAAAACTTGATAATCAACTGTCAATAGTAGAGAATCATTTTAATTATTTCAGATTATTCTTGTTATACTGAATAACTATCGAGATATTATAGATAGCCTAGTTAAGTACTTTTAAGTATCTTGTTTATTTATTATTATTTCAATCATATAAATACAAAGAATAAATCTAGATTGTATCATTCTTTTCATCAACTAGGATATTAAGAAACTAGCTATTAATCTAAATTTATGGCAGTAATTCCAATTTCGAGCTCTTAAATTGCCAATAAGTGAAATTTTATCAACCTTGTGGCAAATTTTCAAAGTTTGATAAAAGCACCAATGCAATCACAATTTTATAATAGAACTGTTTTGAATCCAATACTTGAATATTAACTAAAAATGTTTTCAATTTATTAATCGATTATTTTTTTTATTCATTCAATAATAGGTTTGGTTTCAGAATCGGAGGTATTTTTTCAGTTATTTTAAACTTTACGTCAAATTAAATGTGAATTCCTTTTTATTCAGAGCCAAATGGAAAAAGAGAAAGAAGACGACAAATGTGTTTCGAAGTCCTGGCGCTCTCTTACCGTCTCACACGTTACCGCCCTTCGGGTCAATGGGATCGTCGACCGATAGCTTGTGTTCGTTTGGACCGACACACGATACCCGATGGCCAATGAGTGCGGGGATGACTCAGATGTCAGGCCACGGCCTTCCTATTGGGCATAGTTTGGGCCGACAGCCGACCTCGTTTGGCCAAGGTCTTTCAGTATCAGCCGGAATGGGATGTAATATAAGTCAATCGAATCCAAACATAACGAGTGCGGGCGGACCATCATATCAGACACCATACGGCAATGCCATCAGTTGTAGTCCTCCACCTAACCCTCAAGACTCAGCCACTTCATGTTCACCTCAGGCCTGGTCTAACGATACGACCAGCACTTGGAGGGGAACGTCTATCGCCACTCTTAGACGCAAAGCACTCGAACACTCAGTTTCGATGACATTGAGATGAATTAGTTATTACTTCAACGAAATGGTCCGTCATTTTGATTATAATATTCAGAATTCAACAAAACATTTGAATAAATGATTGAATGAATTATCGATTCTTATGTTTCATTAATTGCAACGAAAGCCAGAAGTCGTCGATTTATCGATTGATTTGTTTAATAATTTTTTAATAAATATAAATTAAGACATTCTTTTGGATATATTCCTCTTCAAACATAAGAAAACAAATTAATTGAATCCAAGTATCTGTCGATAACCTCTTTCATGAATTGATTGACTGCTCGCTGAAAGTATATTTGACTAAATATTTGTCTCCACTTTCCTAAAAGAGCCCTGAAATTGATTTTTAGTTAAAGAAATTCAAAATATTTGAAAATAGTGTGAAATAAGTCCTAAGAATTAAAAGCGATTTATGTTTTTCGCGGCGAAAAAGAAGTCATCAACTTTTGAAGGCTTTTATCGAAAACATTATTCAAAAGACTGATTTGTAGGCTTTGTTGCCAACGATATGCTATCCATAGTATCCAAAGAATGTGAGTCCTCTGAGTTCTTGATCCTCTCCATGGAAACACTCCAATCAGTTCAGTCAATGCGATGGAAGAGTTTGTGCTAAAAGTTCCTCATTTTTAGAACTATAGACACATCAAAAATTCAAACATTTCTCATATGAATACTGAATGTCAAACACTATAATATCAGTGAAGTTCAGTAATTCATTGCATTCACTATTTAATTAAAATTCTTGATTTACTTTCTTCTGATAAATATTTTTTATTTGAATTATTGACTAATTTTTGTTTTGAAAAATGTTATTATGTTTTGATTTGAGTTATATTTGACTCAACGAAACGTTTACTTCTATTGTAAATAATGGAAAATAAGATTAAAACTAAATTCTATGTATTGTTATTGTTCTCTATTATCGTCTCAATTGTTGCCATTTTTAACACACAGTTCTCAAAGTCACTGATTTTTGTAGAGATTTAAAGCAACAAAAAAGCCATAACAAGTGATGAATGAATTTGAAGGCAAAACCAAAACTTTAATTACGTAAACATTAGTCGAAGTTTCGATTAACATTCAAAACATTGATAGCATTAGATGTCAAATATTGGGCATATGTTTCAACTGTTCCGGCGCTGACTTCCATTGCCCCCAACGGGGAACCAGACTTTATTAACAATTGAGTCTGGCTTTAGTCACCGGAGCTTACCATAGATGTTATACTAGTGCCCAACTAGTGTTAGCTATCATATACTGACACTACTCCGTCCTACTCTACTGTAACAGTAGTCGGATTGCATTAACATTCATAACTTGAAACTTATAAAAAGTATGACTCTATGACTAAACGCGTATAAAATCACATCAAAAGCATTACATTTATTAAAAGTTAATATTTGAAACATTGGCCGAACTGTTCGTCAATTTTAAATTTATGAATGAATTGTGAGCTAAGCTTTCGCCTCATTTCACACTTTAATAAAGATCTCTGTGGGAAGAGATTTATTCACCGATCGCTCCAAAAGCAGGTGATTCTTATTCTGAGCTCAAAATGAAAACAATTCTAATTTTGATCAGAGAATCGCAGACAAACACATCTCGTTATTCATGAAATTCAAATCTACCTTCAAATACATTATTTGATTTATCACTCAATAGTCCATTCATTCAACTTTTTTAATTTTAGTATTTCTTCAGTTTATCATGGTCTTATGCAAAATGCTCTATTGTTTGGATTGTTCTCAACTATTCTGGTTATTGACATTGAAGTCGAAGTTTAAAACAGAATTCACCAAGAGGGGTCAGACCAAACCTCCTGAATTTAAAAATTGAAGAAACCCTCCATAGTTTTGAGCGCTCAAAGTCTTAAAGTTTTGCTAAAATTTAGTGAAAAAACTGAAGTAACGACAATTTAAACTAAATTGAGCCAAAAGAACCGGATTTAGCCCAAAAACATTAATTTCGGGCAGTCTCTTGCCTTCTATCTGGCTCATATAATATTTTGACCATAATTTTGGAAAAAACTTTCCTTTGTGTTCGCCTGAATTTGAAGAGCTTGGTGAAACTTTGTTCTTAACAACAATTGAATTACAATAAAGGGATACAACTATTTAGATCCTCAAATTAAAGTCAAGTAATGCACAGGTATGTGAGAAGGTTAATTGAAACATGATTTTTATTTAAGAACTATATTATATAAGGAGTATTTCCAAAAAACTCAAAACCTTGATAGATGGCTCT